>LR139316.1:0-12293 GCA_900659605.1 Tisbe holothuriae | reverse complement strand
CTCCCACATTGGAGGATTCGAAAGAGTATACTCAGAGTATACCCCAAGTATCCTCCTCCTTTTTGGAGTATACTTGGGGTTTCCTCCTCTTTTCGGAGTATAATCGGAGTATCCTCCTCCGTTTTGGAGTATACTCAGCTCAGAGTATCCTCCTCCCTCCAGGGTGCGTCTACACCGGCATAAAAAAAGAAAATATTCGGAATATATTCTCCACCTGCGCGGCGGGAGGGAGGAATATTTTTCTTTGCGCGAAAAATCTTCCTCCCTTTTTTTACTACTGTACAAAGAAGATCTTCCGAATATCTTCCTCGTTTTTATGCTAATGTAGACGCAGCCTAAAGTCTTGAATGGGGGGTCAGAAAATAGCTCTAGAGTACATGCATTGTTCTAAAAATGCCAGCCATACCGCAAGTGTTGGGGTTTAAATACGAAAATTGCTTTCACCTCTTTTACGTGCATGCCGGAGCCCGGTTTTGAAAGACAATAAAGCCGTTATCTTTAGGAAACCGTGCCTCTAGCCTGCCTTAATTAACTTAAGGTGGGATAGACTGAGAGCAGTGCATTCATTCTCTTTGGATAAGTAAGAAACAACAAACGATATTTCTGGCCAAAGCTCAACAAATTGAGAGAGACGACACATTGAAGTCAGAAGAAAAGAAGGGTCAAAACTAGGGATCATTATCGTTTTTGAAACTTTGCTGACACGAACAGAAGAAGAAGAAATAAGTTGTTGAGCTGCTTTCGAAGATTCTTCTCCTCCTGCTCCGTTGAACCAGAAAAAGAATCTTTCTTTCGAAACGAGAAAAATTGGAAAGGATCAACTTTTTTCCTCTTTTGTCTCCACAGTAGGATGGTATCGGAAATTAATACTGTAACACATTGGTCTCATACAATTGGAGCATTAAAAATGTATTGAAAACAACTATTTTCATATGCTCCATGATTATAGACCACTGTGCTTCCCCTTTTTTATAACAGTCGTGCTCTCTATCGTCCAAAACTTGCCAATATGACTCAAGTTCCACCAGGGGGAGGAAAAAGGAAAGTATTTTTTCTCCGATTTTTATTATGGGGTCCCAAAGGAGAGGAAATATGATTTATTGCAGTAATAGTTTTGCTCAAACGTGCAGCAGAAGGGAAATAAATATGAAAAATAGAAGACCATTTGAACAATAATAGCCGTGGTAATTGTGAAAACACGTCATGGTTTGTCGGATTTATCTTAAAAAAGGAAATCCTCTGCGGTCAAATGTACTCGAAAAGTGGAAAGATTTATGAGGCGAGAATGAATGTCGAGTTTGCACCATTTTTGCGAGAGTTTAAAGAAGAAAATGTGCAAAAATGGGGTTAAAACGCGCATCTAATGGCCGTTTTGTTCAATACAATTACGTGACAAATACTTTAATATGTTCAAGTCACGACATTGAAGCATAAAACGGATCTGTACAACTTACTTCAACCATAAACGTCACTATAATGAATATTAAATTTACATAAAATATATTTCCTTACCCCTGGCAGTGTTTTAATGTTGTGCATCGCATTTTGCGCCTCCAGAGCCGCCTTCCGAGAGTAGAATGTAACGAAGCAACATCCTGAAAGAGACAATTTAAAAAATGCATGAGAGATCTTATTTACATACGAGTTTTAATCTGTTTTGCATATGATGTGAGATGCACCCGAGTTTGGAGTACGAATAGAGGATGGATGGGAGATGCGATCAGAGAGAGAGAGAGAGAGAGAGAGAGAGAGAGAGAGAGAGAGAGCGCTTTAAACTAGATGTTTCAGGGATGCCAATTACTTATTTTAAACCCAAACTGTTTACATAACTTTACTTGCCACCCATGTGATTTTATATAAAAAATTACAAAGTGAACAGACCTCATATGTGTAATGGCATCCCTAATAAAGATGTATAAGACATCTCTTTCCATTAAAACATGTTCTTTCACATCTGACTTCTCTCTTCCCCTCTCTACGTATGTGTATTCGTAGGGTCAGCAGCTATCCATCAAGATGGCGTATCGAACCGAGAGAAGAACGAAGAAGAACGAAGAGAGAATAATGGACAGACACCTTTTTTAAAAGGGGGGATAGCGAGAAGAAGGTCGGAATGTCAAGAAAAAAGGGGCGTGAAAGATCTTATCAAAAAGTCGAAATGGGAATAAAAAGAGACTGCTTAAAAGTGACCACACAATGATTTAATTGCGTTTAATTATACGTTGGGGAATCTGGAAAGCTCGCAGAAACTAGCCGCGGTGTCCACGTTCGTTTGTGAAAGCCGCGATTGAGGCGGACTCCTTGTGCACTGTACAGTTATGGAGTAGAGATTCCATTGTAAATCCGTATTCCACCCTCGGAATGAGCCAAAGTGACAATGCATGTTCTCTCCGCTCTCCACAGGAGAGATTGCCGAAAATGGCCGTGCAGAGATATAGATATAAATGACTCTTTGTACTGAAGGCTTACGTACACAAAGGCATCATATCTCTGAAGATAAGAAAGTTTTTGCAAGGGATATGACATTGTTTCTCCCCAAGGGAAATGTTTTACTTTTCAACAAGAGTTCAAGACTTTATTGTTTTCAAAGTGTCTGCATTTAAGATAAGCCAGTTGTTCTTGTTCATTCCTGTCTGTGATTGTCGTCCCCGTTGCGTGCTAAATGGTCGTATCTTTTTATACCATTTCTCTTCTCTCTGCATTGACGACGATAAAGCCAAAACAAGGTAGAGAGAAAAAGCTTTTAAAGACAAGGATCGGTCCTGCTGTGAGTACCACAAAAACATTGATATTGTAATCCAAGCTTAATACGTCATTGGATGAAATACCTTAAATGCAAGGTATTGCTTCCGTGAGAAGGGAGGATAAAAATGGATAATAATAATGCTGCCATGACCAAGGGAACGCTGAAATTGGTCCGATATTGAGCCAACTTTTGGCTCGCAAATGGTCCGGAACATTTCGTGCAATAATCATAATCGTAATAATGAACCATTTAAACAGATTCCCTTTGAATGGTATCAATTGGAGCGACGGTCGTCCCTCGGCTGTCCAAATGATAAGAGGCAAGAGGTGCAAAATATGTTTGTTCATATTCTACAAACAGCTTGAAATAAGCATTTGAAATAGTCCTTAGCCTCTAATGTACGTTTATAGTATCAGTACAGAGCGTAAACCATATGTTCAAAGTCACCATTGGCTCTTCTGAAGAGCTACAATTTTAGCTAGAGAACTCTTATCATTTGGACAGTCGCCCTCTCTTGATTTCTTGGCGCCTTGGAGGAGAAGAAAAGGCTGTAAATCTTTTCGCTCAAAATGAGGGGAGCAGCACGGCTGTCCAAATGATAAGAGTTCTGTAGCCAAAATACAATCTCTTCAGAAGAGCCAACAATACCTTTTAACATATGGTTTATGCTCTGTACTGATACTATAAAAGTACATAAGAGGCTAAGGACTCTCTCTAATGCTTATTGCAAGCTCTTTGTAGAATTACTGTAGAACAAATATTTGGCACCTTTTGCTTCTTATCATTTGGACAGTCGAGCAGAGAAGATGAAAGAGCTTAATTTCTGAATGAAAAGTGTGGAGGAATCTTTCTTCTCATTTTAGCCTCCGGTCTTGTGCTCTTAAAAGAGATCCATGATCGTAATCACTCGTGAAAACTGAAAGCATTAAAAGCCCCCAAAAGCGTCCCTCTCTCTTGACAAATAGTAATAACAAAATGTAGCAGAGAGGATATGAAGGATGTCCATGTTAACTTTTCAAAAGGACAGCCAAGATAAACCAGGAGAGTTTCGTCATAAAGTTTGGCATAATATAATCTCACAGTGGAGCACAAGCTTGTGGCGGAATGGTTAGCGTGCGAGACTTCCATGCACAGTTGCCGGGGTTCGAATACCGGCCTCAGCGGACTGATTTTTTCAATCGTTCTCCAAACAGCTGCCACACCAAGTAAAACAGGTGGTAAGCTACTGGCAATCCCAGCATTGGCTCCTCTTGGACTTGCCCTTTCAGGGCGCATTATTGCAATGAATCTGAAAAGGTAGTGCCTTAAAATATACAAACAGGGATGCATAGCAAATGTCAAACCTGACTGCTTCGGTTATCTCGTCCTCCTCTTTATCCCGCCTTTCAAAGTGTATCCCCAGCCAACCACAATCACAAGAAAGAGACCTCAAGTTTTGCAAAGGATTTATGTGCTGACCATCATCGTGTGCCAAACAACCCTTTTATGTCGCTTCTACCTCCCCCAGAGGAACTTTTCATCGTGTCCCAAAGTCGCTATCTCGCGCCTTCCGCTTGGCCGAACACACACTCCCTAAAGGCAAACTCTTTTTGGCTACACACACAAGATCCCTTTTTGCATATGCATGAACATACTACGGCTGTCCAAATGATAAGAAGAAAAAGGGGCCAAAATTTGTTTGTTCTATTTCTATAAAAAGCTTGAAGTATGCACTAAAGAGAGTTGTCTACTTCTTATGTACTCTTATAGTATCAGTACAGAGCATAAAACTTACGTTAAAAGGCTTTGTTGACCCTTCTAAAGAGTTACAATTTTGTCTAGAGAACTCTTATCGTTTGGACAGCCGACTAGGTGGTGATGACGGCGTCACATAACGGATTTCCGACACACTGGAACGCGGTCATAACACTTGAGACATGGTGTAAGTTTTTTTGGTTGCCAAAGGAGGAATTGAGCGTTTTATCACCGAAAGCAACGACCAAAGTTGAGGATGAAAATGGCTCTTCTTTTACCACTTATACAATGATATATTGTTTGTGTGTGCGGAAGAAGCTTTGGAAGCTGAGAGTATGTGTGGTATTACATTATTCTCATGTCACAGAGACTTTGCCTGTCAATTTGCGGTGTAAGAAGAAGACATTTCTTCCCCTCACTATTCTCTATCTTGTTCCCCCACTACCTAAAAGTAGGCGCTGCCAAAACCACATTAGCGGTCTTGTGAGGCATCCATCTAACCGTGAGAGAGACAAATGAAAATAGGAAAATCTTGTTAGTGCGCCGTATTCTGTCAGACAGACTTTCAGCTGTCCAAATGATGAGAGTCATATAGCCAATATTGAAGGTCTTCAGATAGGCCAACAAAGACTTTCAAACATATTTTTATGCTCTGTACTGATTCTATAATATAACCTAAGAGGAAAATGACACGTTTGAATGATTATTTCAAGCTATTTATAGAATTAGAACAATCTGCTTTGGCACCTTTGCTTCTTATCATTTGGACAGCCGCTTTGTCTTTTTTTCTCCAACATTGAACTAGGGTGCTTCTTCCAAAATAGACTCTCATTCACCGCAAAAAAACAACATCAAGTAGATTGATAAATAAATGGGACATGATTTGCATAAGCCCATCTATTACCCCCGCCTACTTCTGCATGATCTAACCCTCTCACGAACCATTGACGACCTCTATAATGTTGTTATTGTTGTTCATGTACAAATCGGCAGTCCCAATGATAAGAAGCAAAAGGTGTCAAAATAGTTTGTTCTTATTCTAGAAAGAGCTGGACATAAGCATTCAAGAGATGCCTCTACTTCTTATGTAATTTATTCTATCAGCGCAGAGCATAAAACATAAAGCCTTTGTTGCCTCTGTGAAGAGTTACAAGTTTGGTTAGAGAACTCTTATCACTTGGACAGCTGAAATGTAGGAACATTGCTCATAAGGGCAGCTCAATTTAACGCCCCCTGCCGATCCTACATTTGTTCAAATGTGTTCTTCGCTCTCCTCCTCCCAATGTATGTTGGTTATCTGACGTGTAAGATGACGGAGGAGCCCTCGACAAAGGGAGATGGCCATGTATCGGATCATTACGGAGCGGAAATTGTATTACATAACGGTCTGGGGCAACGCGTGAGTTTTTGAAGCCATTGCATTTTGTGGCTTTTGACTGCTGCTGCTTTAAAAAATATTTTACTGGTGATCCATTATTGAATATTTTTTGGCACTACCATTCGGTTCATTCACTAGTACACCAAATTTGCAATTTTTCTTCATCATGCCACAGGGGGGATTCAAACCCACGACCTTCTTGGTCGGAGTCGAGCAACTTGTGAATATGGCTACCCCTGCTCCTGCTTTTCTTCTACTCATATCTGACATGTCCGCTGCTTCGCCCAAACACAAAAGATTTCCCTTTTTCATCTACACACTTTTTTGCTCCCTCCCAAGATATTATTGATGGTTAGATTTGATGTCCGTTTCCTCTTCCATGGCCATTTACCTCTCAGTCATGCCTTTCTAAGCACAAAACATGAAACGTTAATCTCTCTCCTCCAAAAAAGGCACTCTGGCATTTGCCATGTATACACAATCTTGCATCTTGGAGTGCACACACATGCTTTAAAGGCTTTTGTAAGCAATTTGAAGCCCTGCTTTTTGTGCTAAGGAGCAATTGTTAAAACCTGAAAGTGGAGTTGAGAGGAGGAGGAGGAAGCCTCTGAAAAAGGTCACCTTGTTAGCATTGTGCACGGAGTAAAATGTCCCTTTTAAAAGACTTCCTTCTGCATTGTTGTAAATCGTCTTTGAACATGATTTTTGTTACATAAAACACACCATTAAATGATCATTTGAGTGATGGCCACTGATAATGATTGAGTTTAATCACAAACTTTTTGCAGACTCAGTAGTGGAATCAGGGATGCCATATATTTCATCCATTTTTCCTGTCCTCATTAGCTTCAGGGTAATAAACAGCTCTAAATATGACAAACTGGCATCCCTACCCAGGCTTAATTCACTGTCTTTAGTAGTGGAATCAGGGATGCCATATATTTCATCATATTTTTCATGTTCTCATTAGTCTGGGGGTAATAAAGAGCTCTTAATTTGACCAACTGGCATCCCTACCCAGCCTCTTTTTAGTAGAGAAAGCCTCCCCGCCACAAAAAAGGCGCAAATCATGATGATGGAACTTAAACACGCGAATACAACCAAGAAAAGAACCAACTTTACTATTTTTTGCCAGGGAAAAGAGGAAAAGTTTGCGGAGGGAAAAAGTTTACGATCAGTTCAGTTCATTCCTGAGCAGTCTGTGAAAATAAAATTGAACTGTTGTATCAGAGGGTGAAAAAATATTAATAGCAGGTTTAAAATAACATGACATGGCACGCTAGAATATTTTGAAGCTTTGTCAAATTTTGGACTTTGCAATGGGGTACTGAATTGTTTTTTGTCCTATGAAGGTTATTATTGCAGTAATCTTGTCATTATCTGCAGCAAGATGAGAGCCGTGCCAAATTGCAATCCACTGAGTAAAAGTTAATGGCACATTCTTGGCAGTGATATTCAAGATACGAGGGTTAAACATTGCTTATTTACTCCATGCTTTGTAATTTACAAGCTTTGGAATGTGCTAATTTAGTTAACACCCTTTAAACAGAGAGCAGAAGCTCCTAAACCTAAATAACCCCCGCTTTTGGCTTTCCAGAAACAAGCCAGTTAACGACATAACAAAACGCGCCCCATTAATTCTGAGCTCTCAAAAGGTCCCTTTGAAAGCATAGGCAACTATAGATGCAGAGACTTTACACTGGTATATAAAACAAGATTACAGTCAAGTTAATCAAATATACATTAATTAGTACTCTGCTGAAGGTTGCCAAAACAATCGGGGTCAGGACAAAATAGTGACAACAACAACGACCACCCTTTAGAAATCATACTCATGGGACATGTCAGTTGTCTCTTACTACTACACACAAAAACTCGGCTGTCCAAATGATAAGAGCTCTCTAGTCAAAACTGTAACTCAGTAATGCCTTTTAATATATGTTTTATGATCTTTTCTCATACTATAAACGTACATTAAAGGTTAAGGACTCTTTCAAATACTTACTTCAATCTTTTTATAGAGATATAACAAGCAGATTTGACACCTAGTGCTTCTTATCTTTTGGACAGTCGAACTGCGATAGAACTCTCTAGAGAATGGTTGCTACTCCGTGTACTCCGAATACGCACTTTCGTCAATGAAACTTTGCAAAGTTCTAAACTCCCCCACTCGAAAGTCACAAAAATGAACAAAGAGGAAAAATGTCTTGCAGTTTTGCAACAGCAATATTGAAAGCTCCGCGTTTAATATGAAGAGATCTTGAGATGGAAATGATTAAATGACGTGGCAAATTGCTTTCTCCAAACGCTGAATTTGCAAGTGGTTTTGACGTCCTTAATCAGCATCAGGGGTGACACTTCTTTAAGCGCTTAATCAGCATTCTTGCACTCTTCAGGGATGCTACTCTATATAATAAAAGTACCTATTCAGACTACAAGGACATCTCTGCCCCCATTTCCCCCTTCCAAGGACTTTCTTTATTCGATTTGCAGCTCATAGTGCATTCAGCGCGCGATGTCTCTCCCTCCCTATCCACGCCACACATAAGTGGAGGGCTTCAAATAATCCACCAGTTTGTCGTCCTGAACAACAACAACAACAACTCGGACTTTCAATCTCCTTCTGGAGGACGTGACTTGGTTAAGAAGCCAAGATAAACAGTCAGAGGAGAAGTTAATTTAGGATGCACGAATGAATTCAATCATCAGTCAAAATGGACTCCAAGTCTCAAATACTGAAGGTCATTCAAGTTTTACGTATTAACTATTACAATGTTTGCTGAATCATCCCTGGTATTTCCCAGGGCACTAACTTTTAATTTAATTCACTAGACACGCCATGAAAGCAATTTTGAAATATTTGAGTGCCGCAGGGGGGATTAAAACCCATGACCTCCTGGACCACAGGGACAAGCAACTTGCGATCACGGTTACTACGTCTGGCCCATTCAACTTTATTTAGCTGTTATGATAGTCCTACCTTTGCTCTGTCCAGTAATCTTATCCCTCAGCACATTGATCTGGTACACCGGCCCAAACTCCTCAAACATCACCCTCAGCTCTGAGTCATCCATGGACCTCGGCACCTGCCCGACGAACATCTTAATGGCATCCTGATCGGGCTGGTCGGGGGACGTCCGCCGGCTGAGGGCGTGGCCGGACCCTGTGGACCCGTGCGAGGATGGGGGCGGGGACGGAGGGGCGTGGCCGAGCAGGGCGACCTGGTTGGCTGTAGTCTCGGTCTGCTCCGGAAGGCTGTTCTCGTTGCCTGGAGACGAGCTGCAATAAGAGAGATATCGTTATTAATGTGGCGCGGTTTTATTGTGGGTCGCAGCTGAGTCGATAGATGTATCTGGTAATAATATTTCTCCCCCTTCTGCTGTTGTGTTCTTCTTCCCCCAAAGGCGCTATTATCAGCCTTTTTGCCTTCTTCTTCTTCGTTCTCTTATTGTTTATTGATCAAGACAGCTGAGCTTTGGGAATAACCCATAACAACACACACAATGGCATTAACCACTCTGCTGTTCTCCCATGGGGGAGAGGCAAGGAAATGGAGGGCGACCAAAACGGCAAAAAATGGCTATAAAGACCTTCCAAATGGTTGACAATAACAGCTGATAATTGCTTCTTCTTTCCTTTGCATTAACAAGACCATCAATAGTTGTCTGGCACATCTGCAATAACAACGAAATATCAGACGTTATCTTGATGTAATTGCCAGTATCAGCCTTAGACGGTCCTAGGGAATATATCTGCATAGCCTTTTAACGTGCCATAGTTTGTCACAAAAACGGCATTTTTAGACTTTGTGCACGCAAAGATGTCGTAAAATGCTTTCCTGTCTTTTGCCCTTTTCCCAGCTTTAGAGAGTCCGAATAGGAATATGCTCTAGATGGATATAATATAAGAAGAGGGGGAGAATGTAACAGAGCTAGATCATAACGCTTTAGAGTCGTAATGGTAAAAGACCCTCCAAATAATTATTACAAGCTACAAGAAGTAAGCAAGCAAACATCTCAACTTAATATAGTTCAAATATCGTACAGTTGCTTAAGAGACCAATGATATTCAAAACAATGTTGTCATATTGTACAAAATATTCATCGGAGTTCTTATGACGGAAATCTTTCTATTTCCTTCTTCTTCTTTTTCGTGTGTCTGTGAAAGTGTTTTCAAAGACAACTTTCCACTCAACTTCCGATGTTTGAAGCGTGCAACTACCGAGCTGAGAGGGGAACAGAGACAGAATAGAGCAAGCGCATGCATTGCATGAAAAGACATTCAATCCCGAAAAACGCACGCTAAACACCGTATTACACAGATCATAAAAGTATGTCTTAGACATGAGTTCTTCTCCAATAGTTGCAATGTCATCATAGTCTCATGGGAAACAGGATCGGCTGTCCAAATGATAAGAGATCTCTAGACAAAATTATAACTCTTCAGAACGGTCAACGAAGCCTTTTAACGTAAGTTTTATCCTCTGTAAGAGAACATAAGAGCTAGACAACTCCCTTTGTTGCTTACTTCAAGCTCTTTTTAGAAATAGAACAAACAAATTTTGGCACCTTTTTTCTTCTTATCATTTGGACAGCCGAGATGACTATTGCTACCTAAAATTGACCTTGTCTGCAAGTGACATGGCAGAAAATATAACATGGAACAAGGTCAAAATATGCTATGCAGTGAGATCACTTTTAATGGAAGTCTAATATATTCCATAAGGTGAGGAGAAGAGAGACAAGGCAATCAAACTCAGATCCCCTCTTAAAATTGATGTGCTCCTCCTTTCTTCCCCTCTCCTACACTTTTCCCCCTTTTATTATAATATGAGAGAGAAAAATAGCCCTTTTAAAATGCATTAAACCCTCTCCAGTGTGGATACATGGTGTGTCACCCTGAGTCTCTCTCTCTATTTCTCTTTCTCTCTCTCTCTCTCTCTCTTCAGTGTGGATGTATCTGTCAACTGTCACCTCTCCTTCAACCAGGATTCCTTGTTGAAATAAGGTGTGGAAATGGAGCCGAGAGACAAAAAGGGTCATATCCTGAATACACGGGGAAGTGATAAAGGACGTGCAGAGAATGCGGGATGGGTTAAAGTCCATGCTAGCCAGACAATGGCGTGTTTATTATTTTTGTATTGAGGGCTGAAGGGTATATTGAATATAGGACAAGAACTGTTATGAATTGTACTTAAATATAGAGCACATGCTCCTGTTCCATAGTTGATGTTTTGCTTCCGTCAGAAAAAACATCTGAATATTTTGCCTTCGGCAACAGCTCCTATAAAAGCATCTCACCCATTTTTTGCCTTTTCCTTTTAAAAGATTGAGAAATTGGCTGTTTGTCTTTGTCGGTCATGTGGAAAAATGAAGACTGAACACCAAAATAGTAGTCCTTGGAAAATGCATTTTCATGCCTATCTTCGCATTCAGAAAGTGTTAAAGCACTGTAATACCCATCATTAGACGCCCATATACGAAGAAAATAAACATCAATTAAGACATTTGCTCGCTTTGCTTTCACTTTTGCTCCCTCTGGCGCAATACTGTCCAGATCCGGACAGACAAGCAAGCACGTACACATGGACATCGCCACAACAGCTGAAGTGCGTTATTTTCGCACGCTTCAGAAGGGAGAATTATGTTCATCATTTCATCTCTTCTTTCAGAAGAAGAATTTTCTTCTTCTTCCCTCCGACTGCTGAGTGTTATTATTGTGTGTAGTGTGCTGTAGCAAGAAGGGAAATATTGTCATGAGCTGGAAAATGGGCTGAGGACAGATGGGATAGTTTTGCTCAATAGGAAGTTGGACAATATCTAGGACAAAAGTTACTCTTATAACACATATTTACAGAGTTAAGCATAATAGAGGACTAAACTGTGCATTTGTAAGATGAGTAGTTCGGCTGTACAAATGATAAGAGTTCTCTAGCCAAAATTGTATCTCTTCAGAAGAGCTATCAAATACTTTTAGCATATGTGTTATGCCCCGTACCAATGCTATAAACATACATAAGAGGTAAAGGACTCTTTTTAATGCCTATATTAGGTTCTTTATAGAATTAGAGCAAACTTATTTTGCTCCTTTTGCTTCTTATCATTTGGACAGCTGAGTTGTTTATGTGAAATTTGACTTTAAATAGTGCTCACCTGGCTGCGGATTAACTGACTGTAAAACGAGACTAGTGTGAATATTTTCAGGGTTCAAGATATCCACCCTCATTAATCTAAAAGACCATAAAATGCAAAAAATATACTTTTATGGTGGAGCAGGAAGAAAATGCACCGTTGAAGTAAAGAACAAAAGTTCCTGCTCTCAGCTCAACTTCCAGCTCTCAAGAATGGTCTCAATTTTCTTTCTTAGCATGCATAAAAAGGAAGTATACTGCTGCTCTTTGGTAGAAAAAGAAGTCCCCATTATTTGCAGAAAAAC
>LR139314.1:22873-44726 GCA_900659605.1 Tisbe holothuriae | reverse complement strand
AGCCATTGTAAGCCTAAACTTTCTACTGTGAGGACCCAATAGATTTTACCTTAGAAAAGCACTTTCAAGGGATTTCTAAGTCATTTGGGGGGCTAGGAATGTACGCCAAGAGCTCCGTATTGCATATAAAATGTCTTAGAAATCCATCTTTTGTCATCGCTTTATAGCAGACGTCGTCGTGACTTGTACTGCCATAAATGGGCCATGTGGGGAGGAAGTAATATCTACAGTGGTTTTTGAACTCTCAAACCACTGTGAGTGGGGTCATTAAATTATACATTGGTTGCAGTTGGGGATATAAAATATGATGCACTAAAACGCCCCTCATTTTGCGGTCTAATCATCCGAAAGAGTCGTGATCTGCCCTCTTAAAACCGTCCCATTTTAACGAGAACGTTGCTTAAAGAGAACAATTGTTGTCGTCGTTATTATTACTATTCTGGAAGTAGGCCTGAAACGTGCTCCTAGATTGAATCCATCCATCAACCGTGTTGAGATCGTATTTCATTTGACAGCTCGATTTAGTTCCATGAGAGGTTAATGTGCTCAGAAGCAGCTATTAATATCCTTTTTCGTTCACAAAATAGGCGGATATGTTATTATAATAGGCAGGAAACGTCTTAAAAATCACGCTGCTACCGTTATACTTCCCGTAATGAAACGGAAGGAACTATAATTACTCTGCAATGGAGTTATGAAAGAAGCAAAAACGTTTGAATCACGCGAATTTGGATCAAACAATCCTTGAATGCCAAATTTTGTAATAATATTACATTCACGGTTCATCGCTTCTGAATACGCGAAAAACAACAACAAACACTGTTAGTTAAGCTCTGAATATTTTCCAAATATTTCTTCTCAAAGACGACAGCCGTTTATTTCCTGTTTGGCAGCTTTAAATGCAGTTTGAGGCTCTTTTAGAAGATATTTAAATTATTCACCGTGCGTGTTTAACGAAGACATCTTCAATGTGACACGAGAACAACACCAGGTGTAAAAAGCCTCTTTTTAAACTCTTTCTGACCTCTCGACTTCCGGACGCATTTATTAGCGTCATACGCGCAGTTGCGTCATTTCGCGATCGGTCAACAGCATGTCGGAGGCGTGGCTCCGAGAAGTCTCGCAATGGGAGGTCTAATAAGATTTTGAGGCTATTATGGTTGTTGCCATTCTTTGACAAGAGGAAGCCATAAAATAACTGAAGAATATTATGTTTCATCACTTCCCATGTGTTGCAAATATCTCTATTCAGAATACATATTTTAGCGGGTTTTGTTTGTGAAAAGGACTTAATTAGAATGTCTGAAGCGTTAAAAGTTGCCGCCATGTGTGTGCACTTATTCTCACACGTATTCATTGGTTTCGGTTTACATGAGGAAGTATAGCAATAATAAATGTCGACCTGTTAAAGGAACTGCGAAAATTGAGATGATCAGCCTTATAAGGTCATGAATTGAATGTAACACACATTTTGGTACAAATTGATTCGAGGAGACCTTTTGCAGACTACGAGATATGGGGTTAAACGATAATTGCAGTCTTCCCCGCAAAATATTATGTATAAAGTGAGCACATTATAATTACGCTTTTTGCTGCTGAAGTCATTTCCAGCCTGCCCACAGAGGTTTTTTTTAAACATATTTTCTAGTGATCCCTTATTGTATATTTTTGGGCACTACCTTTTTGGTTCATTCAGTAGACCGCCATGATTGCAATTTTTCATCATCATGCCGCTGGGGGGATTCGAACCTGCGACTTTCTGGGCTACCACGTCCCCCTTGCCCACATAGTTACCGGGTGAGCGGAACATTTTGAGACTTTTTAGACAAAAAGTACATTTTCGAATGGCTATGAGATAATATTCCAGGATATTAAATTTTATCCATATACTTCAACTCAAGGTCAAGCTTTCTTGAGGTTTTGGTCCAATTTGATCAAGTTTTACCTTTATTTCAACCCATTTTTAACGTATGAGCCAATGTGCAAAAATTGGGTGTTCATAAAGACTAAGATATAGCTCAAAACAGGGCCTTAACTAATATATAAGTAAAATTTGACCCTCTTATCGTGATCAGCATGAGTTAGTGCATTAGTAACCAAATTTTGGTGTAAATCGATCCACTAGAGCCAACTATGCACACTGAAGTGTCAGAAATTGGCCAAAAATGGCCAAAAATGCTTACTACATAAGCCGCGCGGAAATTTTTCAGGGTACTTTTTCAATTAAAAGTATATAAAATATATGGACCGTTGCAAATTTTCTTATGAAGCAAAAAAGACTCATTTTAAGCTGAATTTATGCAACTTTGAGTTTAAAAGGCTCCCCGGGGACCAGAAAAATGATATATTGAAGCCTACTTTTAGTCTCAAAATGTTCCGCTCTCCCGGTATTATCAGCGTTGCAAGCAACATGTACGTTTGGTTCCGATTTTAAAGTTATTAACCAGATCAATATTCTTGCTGACTTCATAAAATATTTAAGGTCATATACAAAGTGTATATATTCGTCATTTGTTACACAATAAAACTAACTCTCTGCGCATTTCTAGCAGCAAATCATGCTTCTAGTTCTCCATTTTAGGCAACAACAAACGATATTGGATGACCTTGAAACCGGAAGAAGTCGAAAGAAAGGGACGCTCAAAGGCATCAGAGAGCTGCTGTTGCTGTTCCCCAAAGCCTCAAAAATGGGTGTGTAATTTAAGCCCTAATTCATTTATAATAACACACCTTTGTGCGGTTATTTCATCTTCTTCATTTCCGACCGCTAAAACCGTTTCCGTTGCGCGTATCTAACGGTCTCAGCTTTACTACCGTGTCACAAATCGAACGCGTACTAAACAAAAAAAATCAAAGCAAGATCGATTAATATCATTCTTTTGTCTTTACTGCTATTTCCGGAAGAAGAAGAAGTTGAACGGCGCATTTTTAAAAACCCACGCTTGGAGCGGTGTGTGCGTGTTGTGCACTTATCTTGTTATTCTTCTTCTTCCTTCAACTGACCCCTTCTTGAAAAGCGCGTCTCGGAGCCCCCCGGGCCAATTCCCAAATGCGTACAGAGCACAAAATGCGGCGTCGGTCGTTGTACGCATTTCCGGGGCTGCAAGAACAAAACCGGACACTTTGGATCGCGTAACAGTTCTCCCTTCCTTATGTAAGATGCAACGGATTTAAGCGGATACATCTGGGGCTCGTTGAGTAACGCGACCGTTTTAGAATTATAGCCGACGGCATTGTAAACAGGTTGCGCGTTCCGGGAAGTAGAATAAAATGACACTTCATTAGCATTTTTGTCTCTTTTATAGTTTTTATTGTATTTTCCGTTTTTTAATATTAGATATTATTAAGGGTTCATGTTTTTTCCAACGCGCCGAAGGCTTGGAACAAATATGGTTGTAACAACTTTGAATATATTGACCGCAGTGGCAATTAGAGGTCAAATAATACTCAATAATAAGGGGGTGATAGGGGGATGTAAGGGTGGTTTAGGGATGGGGTTTGATGTAGGGAAATGTGTCCTATTTTGCATGGACAACGCAATTTGCAATTTCCTGTTGTTTCAGCAAGGGTAGAATGCGTTTTGCTTGCCAGTTAAAACAAGAAAAGAGTTCTCTTTTTCGCACGTGCTTGTGGGAAAAGTAGGCTTTAAGAAGGGTTATTTTAGAACGTTTTAAGGCAACAATTAGGGATATTTGTGCGTCTTTGGGAAATTGAGGAAACTGGGTCTAAACGAGGGTGTTAATAAGCCAGTGGTTTCCGTATTGTGGCATGTAAAGCATGCTTGAAAAAGAGTCGGCCTATCTAATTCTAGGAACTATCTTTTCACTACGATGCTGACGTATCTTTCATGCAGGCTTAATTGCCACTAATGAGGGCTCCAATAAAGACTTGATTACTCCCCATTTAGCCATGATTTCTCGTGTTTTTCTACAATACTAAAACTACGCTTAAACCCGTGAGCATGACTAGATAATATCCCAAATATGTTGCTATAATCCATGTTAAAATATACCGTTCTTGTAAACACGTTGCGGCATTTTTAACCTTAAAAATGACCGCTTTCTGCATTTGCGATGTAGAGAACAATTCTAGCAAGAGCAGCTGGGAAATTATAATAAATAAAATAGATGTTTGCTGAGGAAATTAAGCAAGTTGATTTCCCTTTTTATGACGATGATTTTCTACCAGAGAAAGTCGCCAATTCTTCAACATTGCACTTTGATTGTAAGTTTTAAAAAGGCGTCTTCGCTCTCATGAGGGCAACTGATGAGCAGCCAATCCTTCCAGTTGTACTCCTTACGCCACCTGAAGCCGTGTTTATAATAAGATTAAGGTAAAAAGTATTTGTTTTCAGCCTTCTGTAGGAAGTTGGGGCGCTGGAAATAACTACTTAAATATGGCAACCCTGGCGAATGAGGCGTGGTGCCATCATCCGCACAGAGTGCTTTTTACAATATGGCACAGCTCCGATACAGCTTCTGAGCGACAAAAGGAGAACTGGAAGGCGAATGACTGCTAGGACCCTTGGGGGCCATGAGAGCAGACTTACATCATGGGACTAGGTTTGGGGGATAGGGTATAGGGTAGGTAGGGGATTGGGGGATAAGGATGAGGGTATGAGGGGTGTAAGGATGGGTGTGATTAGCTTTGATTTAGAGGTGAGCGTTCCTGAGAGCCTCCATCATCTCGACCCTGGTGAAGGGGCATGCGGCGTAGCGGGCACGGCACAGAAGCTCGTTCTTGGAGGCGTTGCCGAGCTCAGCAGCCAGAGTGTACTCGCTCTTGGGGGAGGCGTAGTTGGAGACCTTGGTGCCCTTGCTGCTTGGAGAAATAATGGGTTAATTACGGAAATTAATTATAGCTAATTGCGATTAATTACCTGAAGAAAGTCAGCATGAGCTTCTCATCAGCCTCCAGGGTGTCGGGGTTGGTGGCCTCGAGCTCGCAGATGAGCTGCTTTCCGCATCCGTAGGTGTCCATGGCGTTGATGAGGCCGAAGATGGCATCCTCGTCGGTCTTGAGTCCCTCCATCTCGGTGGCGGCGGAACGCCTGTGCCTGTAGTGTCCGTAGGAGGACTCCTCGTAGCCGTAGCTCTCCTCCTCGCCCTTGCCGAACAGGGAGAGGGCGAGCAGGGCGGCGGCGCCCAGCTTGATGACGCCGAGGACGGCGAGCGGGGTGGCGAGGGAGCCGGCGGTGGCGGCCAGCAGGGGCACGGTGAGGGCGCCGTTCAGGGTGATGATCTCGAATGTGCCGAGGGCGTTGGACAGGCTGAGGAGCACGGCCAGGTTGAAGAAGAGGGCGATGAATTGAGCGGAGTTCATTTTGACTGCAA
Source organism: Tisbe holothuriae (assembly GCA_900659605.1). Lineage (NCBI taxonomy): Eukaryota > Metazoa > Arthropoda > Copepoda > Harpacticoida > Tisbidae > Tisbe > Tisbe holothuriae. Next base: position 39,393 of record LR139314.1, on the reverse strand, counting down.
AGAGAAGAAGATTTTATTTTATACGTTTTCTTGGGCACTTTCTCACTTTGTGTATCACTGTTCACTGTTTGTTCACTTTAAACACTTTTGTTGCTTGCTTCCTACCTGAGATGATGTGCTTGCTCTACAATAGAAGCTAAGGGATATTAGGGAATATAGGGTAGGATTGGGGGAAGTGGGGAATCCTTCGATATCGACTGGATATTTCAATATGGCGAGGCCTCTCCGGCAACTCTCCTTATATACCACCGGCAACAGTTGCCACAACAGCTCCTCCTACGCGAAAGAAGCGTCACCGTCGTCCGACGACAGGTGCGTCAGCTCACACCACGTGGAAGAAGAAGAGGAGATCACGTAATAATAATAATGCATGCAGAAGCGTACGCGTAGCTGTATCTGTTGCCACCGCTGTACGCAACAGGAAGGAAGCAAACGGGAGTGACGCGCTTTTGAGCGGCGTCCCCAGTCCTGACCCTTGCTTGTGTTCCATTCATGAAAAAGAACGACGGCGCCGTCTCATGGGGCGTGTAGGAGCCACGACGACGACGACGATTCTCCACCAAATGTCTTTAAGAAAGGCCAACGATATGTTGCTTCCACTGCTACCGTGGCCGCAGGGCACCAGAGCCAGTTTTCTGCTACTTCCAAAACGGAAACAGACCAAAGAAGTTCTCCCCTCCGGAATACAAAGTAACGCTAATATGAGATATGACATGATCGCACGAAATCGGTCTTAAAATTGCGAAAATGGAGCATGTATCGGCACAAATTTAACGATCATTCAACCCGGAATCATTGTATCCGCATCATTGCATCGACAGGTCGGTAACATTTTTGCATTTTTCCTCTTATAATATAGCCAGGCAATGAACAAATTAAAGGATCATTCAACCTGGAACCCATTGTAGATCGACTTATGTTGGTAAAATTGCCATTTTCCTCCTAGCCAGGCAATGATGACGATGCAAAAAAGTCCCTTTTGGCGCATGTCTCTCAAGAATGGGTGGGCGACGCATGATGATGCACTCAGCGGCTCACGTTCCCCTTTGTATTTCGCGAACATGACTTGAACGGGAAATCTGACACTACATATTCCATTACACGATAGATCGTCGTCGGATATGATTTATACACAGATTGACGTACAGGTTGTAAAAGTTTAATTAGCCGTTTAATATTCCTTATAATTTGCAATATGTGCGAGACAGATGTTGTCTGAATCTGCACAGTTAACTTTTATGGCCATTGGTTCATTTGTGAGTTTACAAATTGCAATGATTTGTAGACATGTGTAATATATCGTCGTAAAACGGCTTGTGGCGAAGCGTTATTATTGTTGTTGATCGTTCTATCAATACATACTTCCCCTCGAGAGCCGCCTCTCGTAATTAATCGTCGAAGAGAATACACACTGAAAAAAACAACAAACATTGTTTTTTTTTTCAAAGATTCCTCCACGGTGTTAAGCTTTGAATTCCGGTTCCTTAACAGTGGTCTCCAATGGGATTTATTGCTATAAACCGCAGAATCAATTTCTCACGTTATGATCCCGTTGTTATATAATCTGAGTAATCTCCATTAAAGCCATTATCCCGCTGCAACAATAATAATAACAAGTACGTGTGATGCTTGCATATCGATTGCACTCTCATGCATGAAATAATGCAGCTTGATGTGCATTATAATACAATCGTTTCCTACTCCCGTTCGTCTTGTTTTCCACATAATTCATTTCCTCGAACTGCAATATGCCAAGAAATGAAGCTGAATATAATAAAGATCAATGAGCGCCTCAGAGGAGAATAATGTTATTATTAAGGAAATGTTAGGAATGGAGGATTAGAAGCCTTCGGGGATGGAATGAGTGATTTAACAAATTAATGTCGCCCACTAATTTGAACTCTTCTTCGTCGTGTTTTCAAGGGCAACCCCAAAAACGACTATTGCGTCATATTTAAACCTGATTTGCTGCCGTTCCGCCGGAAATATCTTCTACGCACAGTTCCCGTTTCTTTCCCGTTTTTGGGTGACTTGAACGCAAAAGGAGTCGTAAAATCCGATCGCTTGTTGTAAAAACGGCTGTTTTGTGTTATCATACGACGATGGCATGACGAGTCAATTAGAAGGACTTTGTCATTTTTGAATGAAGATTGTTGACTTAAAATATGACTCTGCAAATAAAACGTCTTCTTGTTCGTCTGGAATATGTGTTTAGATAACGTTTTCGTTCTTTTTCTTATTCTTCCGGATTGGACAAAAAAGAGCTCTCCATTGTGGAAATGGATGACAAATGGTCGTCGATTGGAGAGCATGACAGATGCACATTTAACGGCCAAACATGTCTTATAGCACAATTATTGTAGGTTTATATCTTCTTAACATCGATTCCCATGGCAACTCCAAACTGCATCAGCAAATGAAAGGAGAGCAACGAAACTCGTCAAGAGGATGTTTCTTGCTCAGACACGTTTTTGCTTCTTCTTCTTCTCCATCCAAACGATAGCTTGACCTTGAGCAGCTCTAACGGTCACATTGTGTAACACCACCCAGCAATGGTCAGAGCAACCGGCTCTCTAACAAATCACGTGATGCGAGCTCGCTTTGGGCGGTGGATTGCCATCTCAACTCTATTGCACCATGATTCCCGACACATTCTCCGTGTGTTGCCATGGACGGTGAGCCATATAACGAGATGGAAAAATGCATAATATGTGTTTGTGCATGATAGGGCATCAGAAAAGTGCAACGTTTTTGGCATGTCCGGTTTTGTGCAACGAAAGAGGTGTGGTCAAAATAGCCCTCGTTGTTATTTAGTAGTGTTTGATTGTAAATACAATCCGTGGCATTATTACACACATTTTTATCCGTTTGCCGGCCGGTAAAAGGTGACGTTATTCCCACATGGCCCCTATTATTTAATCGGCTTCTCAACTTGGCTACGGACTCCCCCTTGTCTTACTGTATGCAGTGTTAAACTGTGCAGTTTTATTAACTGTCCAAACCAGTTCTCGGTGGGGATGCCAAATCTAAGATCATTATTTTAAGCTGAATTATTATTATTTTCGTCCTAATTCATTATTTTTCCACGTTGTTTCATTATATCTTTGCATCACTTGGGCGCCACGCGGTCTAGCATGGCGGGATAATAAATTGCATTCATTCTGCCGGGAAATGTTGCTGATGCCTCGAGCGGTTTTTGGAGCAAATTAAAACAACGGATGATTGCCGCCATTTACATATTAATTTACTCGATGGCTGAGCATATGCTGCTAAAGCATTTTTGTCTTATAGTCAGGCCCTGAGGCGGAGATTATTCTTGGAATTTTAATCATAATGTCTTTAGAACATGCTTTGATATTTAATAAAGCATATTCGTCCGAATAGAGCTTGTTGGTATTTCCAAGTGATTGACATTTGCATAAATTTGACAGATGTCTCAATAACGAGCAATTTATAATTTCAACTTTATAAATGGAAGTCGCTACAGGCTTGTCTCGAATTTCATGCTTTATATGCTCCCACCATCAATAATTAAAGTTCCATATTCCGCCAATTTCCCACTTAAAACCATAAATCCTACAAGCCATTACAGCCATAACGCCCTTAAGTGCCCCGCGTACTAAACAAGCTTGTGTGTATATTCGCCCGCAGAAAAATGACCAAAGAACGATTGTGTTTGTCGTACTAAACTAGTCTTCCGGATCACACACTCACCACGTGACGGGTCAGCAGTGTGTGGATTACTCAGCAACGCCCCAAATGACTGCTGCCAAGAAGACGTTAAATAACAAAACGCCGACAAATTGATTGGCAAACATCGAAAGTGCACGTCCAAGAACGGAACTACCGCAAGCAGCAGGTGGATTTATTATTATAATGATGATGGCATCAATGTATGAAGGGACCGTTTGATCTCAGCGGGTGTTACGTATATTTCAGGACGGTCAGTTATCATGGAAGTAGATAAGCTTGATTAAAAGCAATTCGGGCCAGATTTGCTGAGTGTATTTTATTAATCTCGACACGCCAAAGTTGCTACAATGATATGCTTTAATTGCCCGACATATCTGCGGTTGTATGCTAAAGCAACCCAGTCTCTATGATTAACCCCTTGAGGGCCCGATTACCAGACCACGTGCTTCAGTTTTTGCGCTCAGTCTAAACCCGGCATCCGATGCCAAAAATCGTTGTGCAAAAATTGCAACACTCCTCCATGACAGCTATGGCATAAAATGAGTTGGGCGCCCTTTTATTATTTATCCCTTTGCAGCCGTCTAGACGCCCAACACACTCATAATAATGGCATCATAGACTTGCATATGGAATACAAAACAGGGGGTTGAGTGACGGCTCAGACATTGGCTCATATCATAGAGCACATTATTGCAGCAGCGTTCATTGGAATTGGATCCATCATACGATGCACACAATCCGTTAATTGGACTCTAATGCGGTTACAAAATGGATATATTAGGCGGTTGTAGTTGCATTTTGGAAGCCGCAATGTGGAGGAAGTCAGTTCGTGAGGGTCTTCTTCATTTTGTTGTCTAAAAGAGCCGATTTTAATCTCTCTCCGAACTGACACACGGAATCGAATCCGTCTTCAAAACATGTCCATTTCGTGTGCTTTGCCCATAGATAACAGCTCTGCAGTACAGCAGTTGGCATCACATATATTTTGATCAATGTTTTCGTTGCATGCTAACGGTTGAGATGTCCTTGAGGTTAAAGATTAACCTCTTGAGCTTTTGACCGCCGTACACACAAATGTATTCGTACGTTAAGGAGGAAGAATTTTGACCTGGCGTTGCCAATGTTATGCGCAAAAAGAATTATGGATGGAACTGTTATTCTCTCTCAATGTAAACAAGCGCTTAAGCATAAAGTTGCAACTCTTGCTTATGCATATTTATCATATGCATTCCAGCAGAACATGCTGTCAAATATGATTACACATGATTGCTAATAAAACACATTTATGATCCCAACACCTTTTCTGTCGCATATTTGCAACGGCGTCTCCAAAGTACTCTCAGTTTTGTTTGCTCTGACGGATTTCCGCTGTTGACGTGCTATAGATCTCGCAATCACACATCAATAGTCCATCAATTACGCAACGGTTGCGTAACACACACAATAGGTGAAAAATGCGGCAGGCTTTTAATAGACTACCTTATCTTCTTCAAGAATGACTTAGGAAGTGAATTGACATACGCACACAAGAAGGAATGTCGGCTATTTGGGACTCTTCCCAAATCTTTTACAGCTTCTGGTATAAAGTGCCATAAAATGGTGCATTTTAGCACTTCTGCATACAACACATGAATCTGGTTATTATTACTGTTTACTATGATGACTTTGCACGATTGCAGTTCTGTTGCTTTTAAGCGGTCGAGAGTTGTAGTAGTCAATAATAATAGTTGACCGATAACGCATATAATGGAGCGCCCCGTGGCCGTCGTCATGGTCCAGTGATGACTCATGCCCAAAAACGGAGAAGCGCCCTCAGGGAGACATTTCTTCAAATGTTGCCTCAAGCAGGCATAATTAGTTCGGAAGTTGAAAACACAAAAGACGCGCACCATTATGCAGGATTTTATGATAGTAGAGTGGAAATAACATGCTACTACTACTGCATTTTGTTGCAAAAATCAGCAGTAAACTAGAATGTGAAGACATTATATTTACACATCCGTGATGCAAGAATCTGTTGTTCATTGTTGTTGCTCAAGTCGGAAGTTGGCTTAAGATTTTTGATGCCCACGTCAAGATCAATTCTTTTTATACACACTACAATCGTCATAATGGGATATTGATTGATTCTGATCGACACGAGCAAAAAGAAGGCGTCTTAACATTATTAATGTTTCCCGTCCAACATCTGTTGACACACGCCAAGGCTTCCATTCAAATTTCCCGCCATTTTGTCAGCCGCCCACTCCGGGAAGGTGTCGAGGGCGAGGTAGGGCACGGCGACCGCGTGGAGACACGCGATGGACGCGGCCACGCAGAGAACGTTCATGACGATGCCGCGCCACATCATGTCGGAGACGCGGAGGTGCGGGGCGGCCGCCGTGAAGACGATGGCGTTGGGAGGAGTGGCGACCGGGAGCATGAACGCGTAAGAGCAGGCTGGAAAGACAGATTGAGTAAATTGCACTGCACTGGACAGAATTGTCAGATTCGCCTATTTTGGAATTACATACATGTATTTTAAACTTTGATTATGTTGCCAATATAATGAGAGAATGCATGCTTTTTATAGTACGTTAATTAAAAAATAATTGACTTGTAATTGGGTTTTATTATAACTTAAGAAGTGCATTCCCCATTCTTTACATTTTTCATTGATATGTGATAAAACAAGGCCTTGTTGTTGATACCCTTTGAGAGAGTTGTTAAAATCATCGTCTCATAAATTCCACAAGTAGCTGCATAACTGACAACGTTGCCTAAGTGGTCAGTCAGAATGGTGAATGGTTCCGCTTCGTCAAACACCAAAAACTGTCAATTTTGGTCCCAATAAATCAATCTGTCATTGTTAATTCCAGAAATACGCGCGTATACGCGCGGCATTTTTGGCAGCTTTTGCGTGTTTATAACTGTTGGAAGAAGGAAGAAAAGTGCATATAAGGAGGATTCCTATCTTGTCAATGTTCCCCATTTGGGCATATTGTTTCTGTCCTTTTCTTCATAAAATTCTCGAATGAATGGTCGTAGAGAATAAAACCTGATACGAGAGAAGGAATCTAAGTTTACATAACTTCACAGGGATGAAACATGCCTATAATAAAAGTTTTTCCATAAAATACCACAATAAAGAATCAATTAGGGTCTGAGCGGCAACATCCATTATTAAAATTCTAACGGAGGGACATAAAAGTACAATATATGAGACCGACAATTAGGACGCCTAATTAGATTGTTTCGTCAGCCAAGCATAAACAGTGTTGTACTCTCTGTCAACGAACTTTAGTAATTAGCTCACCATATCCTGCTGGAAGCATGAGATAGAGAGGATTGACCCCAACACTGACGGCCATCCTGGCCAGGATCGGCTGTATGATGGTCGCCGCCGCCGCGTTGGACATGATCTCAGTCAGCAAGGCCGTGAATGCCGCGGCGGCCACGGTGAGGACAAGTGGGCGGAGTCCGGAGAGGCGCGTCAGCTGCTGCCCGATCCAGTGTGTGAGGCATGCGGCCTCCGCGCCCTCGGCTAGGGCGAAGCCGCCGCCCATCAGGAGGATCACGCCCCACTGGAGCTGCTTTAAAACGTCCGCCCATTTTAGGAGACCAATGTTGACTTTGCCATCATTCTGAAAGTAGTTTTAAGTCATTTTCATAACAGTTATGATAATTTATTCCCTTACTTCTATTTTAGCCGGTAGTACAAATAGCATGAAGACCATGAGCATCACCACAGATGCATCTCCGACGTCTACGATGCGCCCATTGGCGTCCTCTAGCCCCATAAAGTGCGCCCACCCTGTAATGAACCTCGGCCGTCTGAATGTCCACAGAAGGATTGTGATTATGAACACCAGACTGACGAGCTTCTCCCTCATTGTCATCGTACCCAGGGACTTCTGACGGGTCCTTAATACATTTTAGTGTAATTGTGTAATTGTTGTTTGTGTAGTGTTCTTAGTACCTAATTGCCGCCTGCACTCTATTCCCCGCCTCATTCCCACCCTCGTGCTTCCCAGTCCCGCACCTGAACTCCACCATCTGTAGCCACGCCCATGCCATGGCCAAGCACAGCAGCTGCCCCGGCAACGAGATCATCATCCACGATGCAAAGTTGATCCCGGTGACGCCCGCGCCAAACGCCCGCTCGATCACGCCGAAGGTGATGAGGTTGGGCGGGGTGCCCGTGATGGTCGCGGTGCCGCCGACGTTGGCCGCGTACGTCACGGACAGCAGGAGCATGTTGCGAGTCTTGATCGCTGTTGGAGACTGCAATATAACTGTTTTAAATGTAATTATTGTGCAACTTCTATCTTACCTTTTCCTTTTCGGCTCCCATATGTAGCCCCTCTTCCTCATCGTCCTCACTCTCTGGCTCTAAAGCGTCGACGATGGCGTCAATGATTGGCAGCATGAGCGCCGTGGTCGCCGTGTTGGAGATCCACATGGAGAGGAAGGCGGTCGTCAGCATCACGCCGAACATGGTGGATCGAGGGGTGGAGCCGCCAGTGAACTATTGCAATATATTAGTTAAATATTGAAGGTGTTAAAAGTAAGAGAAGTTCGTTTGTTCATTACCCGGAGGACCTTCAGAGCGATCCTCTCGTGAAGCCCCGACCGCTCTATTGCAATGGCCATGATGAGCCCACCGAGGAACATGAAGTTCGTAGACTTGAGATAGCTGGCAGCCGTCGCATTGGTTGACAAGATACCTTGAAGAACTTAATCTATATACTTTTTTAAAGACCTTTTAAGAGCTTTAGGTAACCTAATGGAGGAAACAATGCCACCGGTAAGAGCGCCGTCACAGGCAATGGCACCACCTCCGTGGCCCAGAACACGACCATGATCAGGGTGACGACCGCACATCGTCCCAACGGCCCCGCGTCCCAGAACAGCAGCAACGGCAACAGACACAACGGCGTCAGCAGCACAAACAGAGGCCGCCACCATTGCAACAGCCGCATGATTTAAAGTGTGATTTTTGAGAGGGGAAAATCGGGTTTATGCTCGGAATAAGTGGAGTTAATTTAACGAGGGGGACGGACGTGAGTAAAACATATTGAGACGACGGAGTAAAATTCTGAAATTTGTATTGTTTCATGTTCCAATTAACCCCCACCAATGCATAACAGAATGGTAAATCTCTTCTTCAATTAATTAACTGCAGATGGATGCCAGAAAACTGAATGATGACAATATTATGTACAGAATGAATTTTTCTAACATGGGTGAAGTCACTTTTTGACACACGGTATAAAATTTTGGGATTGAGGGTTAAAATGCTTAAATGGATTACTTTTCATGGAAGATTTAAAACTTGGGGTTAATATCTTAAGCTGCCATGTGCTCTTTTATGCCATTATAGCTTCATCATGTTTGCATCAATAGTACCTTATTACTTGATTGCTTTCTCCCTAAACGCATCACAGCCGGAAAATTTATTATATGATGTGCTAACAATTTCTCATTATTACATCCTCTAGCCTCCTAAATATTCAAAGTTTCTTGAGATCTAACATTTGTTTGTTCTATATAAAGTATTAGGAAGTAGCAGTTTACATTATTAAGAGCTTCTTCTCATTAAAACGGTATTAAAACGTAGTAGGAAAGGCCGAATTCTGAAAACAGTGTACAAACTCAAATCACAGGTCTCAACTTTTTCTTCAAACCACTCACTTCAAATATTTGATTCTGTTTCACAAATTCACTTGGAAAACGTTTTGGTCATGAACATTACATTAATGAACTATAAAAGGTTAATATTATTACTATGGCCCTGTGCACTACTTGCCCCTGCCAGAGTACGGCAGACTGGCTGACACCTCACTACGTGTCGACCTCGAACTACGCGTCGCGATCTTCTTGGCGGGCCGTTTGAACACCTTGTCGTCATCCGCCGCGACGCGCTTAGACGGCGGTGGCACGTGGCACTCGACAGACTCAGTCGCCTTCCGCTTCTTACTCGGCTTCACTTCAGGAACTTTAACCGCGCTCTTCTTGACCTTGGGAGCGCCCAGGGAGGGACGGCGAGCTCGGACCTTCTTGCGGTCGGCCTTGGCTCTGGTCTTGACAGGAGACGGTGGCGGCGACGGTTTGACTTCTTCCTCTTCCTCGACCTCGGTCTCCTCTCCTTGGGAGTATTCTTCCTCCTCCTCTTCCTCCTCGACAGTCTCCGGAACATTGACACTCGCCGACGGCTTCCGAACCCTCTTCGACTTCTTCTTTTTCTGCTTGAACACAACCTCTTGCTCTTCGTCCACCAGTCGCGGCGAGGCCTTTCTACTCCGGGACCGAGAGCTGGGCTCACTGGACACACTCGCAGCCCGGGAGCTGCGCTTGGAGGACGTGGCAGATGTTGGTTTGCTGCTGATGTCGTTGCTTTTGCCGATCATCTGCTCAACCTGCTCTTCGCTGACGTCGCCCAGTTGGTCTTTGGCACTGCTTCGGTTGGAGGTGTTGGATCCGCGAGTGGAGCGGCGGGAGCCGGTGATGGCGCCAGGAAGCACGGGAGCCTCCGAAGTGCCTTCAGGAGGAACTTCCATTGAGCGTTCAGGCACCTCCGAGGAGTCAACCTGGTCCATCACCTCTTCCTCTTCATTTAGGTAGTTGACGGGTAGACTGAGCTCCTCCGGAGGTTCCGGTGAATTCCTCTTTGACACCACGCCACTTGACACGTTGGACACGAACCCGTTCGGAGGATACGATGTTGCAGCGTCATCATCGTCATCGTCTTCCGAGCTTGTCGAGGACGATTCACTCTTCTCAAAGATGGGGTTCTTGAACGGACTGGCGAGAAGTGCGTCAAAGGCCGCGTTCATATCCTCGCTGTCTTGCTTGACCTTTCCCCGGGTCTTACGTGGGGACGGGTTGGGCAGGCTTCCCTCCTCACCCTCTTCATCTGACATATCCCACATCTTCTCCTCCGGCTCCACTTTGTCCTCCGTCTTCTGTTTCGCCTTCTCGACGAGCAACAGCTTCTTGAGCCCGTTGACAGAGTCGAGGAAGCTCTCCTCACGCTTCGGCTGTTGCACTGCCACCGGGTTCAAGCTCATGCTGGACGGCCCACCCACGAACCACTTCTCCTTGGACCGCTTGATCTGGTTTGGCTTCGGCGGTAGGAACCCGAACAGGTCCACAGGGGACGTCTTCGCAGGCCCGTACAAACCGCCGCTAGTGCTGGTCGCATCCGAAGCGGCATCTGACACGTTAGACGGTGACGTGGCGCTGCTCGGACCCGGGACGGGGTCGTCATACCAGCCACTGTTGTCGACGTCGATGCACAGCTTCAGCTTCTTGGAACTGTCCACATCCTCGTCTCCAAAGCTGAGGGTGCGCTTCACGTCTTTCCTCGTCTTGGGCTCTGACACTTGTTCGACCTCTGGCTGGCTCTCCTCCTCCTCTTCCTCCTCCACTTGCATCTCCTCCGACTCGGAGTCTTCTTCGGATTCTTCATCGTCATCGTCTGAAGGCTCTGGCGTGATGGGAATGTCGATGTCGATGGAGATCCGCTTCTGTCTCAGCTTGATGACCTCCTCCATGGCGGGGGTCAGCGGGTTCGGGGTGAGGTCCCAGACTGGCTGCTGTTCCTTATTGCGCTTATTGCCCTTCTGTAAACGGATACATTCCTTAGACACCATTTTAAAGCCTCTTAAAATCGTATTATCTTACTGTGAGGTGTTGCAACTGCTGCTGCCACGACATCTGCTGCCGCTCCTTCTCTCGCTCCTCCATCCGGCGCATGATCTCCTTCATGGCATCCGTCGGATTCCGGAGACTCTCCTTCAGCTTCCGCTCATCCAAGAGCCGATGCTGGAGCGCCAGAGGACTCTCATCGTCTTCCTCAGAGTTCCTGGACGCCTGTCGGAGGAGCGCCTCCGGGTCTGAGCACAGCACGCTCTCCCAGTTCCACGAGGACATGTCCTCGCCCTCGACAGCGGCTGAGCGGGTGTTGGCTCCGGATTCGGGGCCGCCCGGCGAGACGGAAGGTGTCGGCTGAGGGGTGCGGTGCGAGTTGGCGCGTTTTCTGGGCTTCCGACGGGCCTAGAATGACAATAGTTATTACAATTTGAAAGAGATCTTTAAAAACTAGATCTCTTACCTTTCATCGTTGTTTGCTTGGCTTGTCAGTTTTATTTGAGCTGGAGACGCAGATAACAAAATAACGAAAAGGAGAACGAAAGAAAGGGTACTTGTCAAAATAAATGGTACATTTATTGGGTCTCGATATGAATTTTATGAAAGTAGTCGCTTTTCTTTAATGTACGAGATCTTCCAATGGAAAAGAGTAATGCAAGAATCTTAACTTAAATCTCTAGCTGCAAGGCCAAGCAAACATACGACGAAAGTGTTAATAATGCCTTAAAATTTAAGATGCAATCATAGCTTTGTCTTATGAACTAAACATATATAGGATATTTTCTTCCTTTGTTGTTTTCTTCCAAAATAAGCGTCATCGTTTTTCTTCCGTCCTGAAATAAGAATGTTTAATACTCCATCCACTCGCTCTCGCTCATCATGCTTGGCCTTGCTCAATTTTAAACGCTCTTCTTCAGTTTCGTCAATTTCCCATCTCATTTCCTGGTCTTCTTGGACTTGCTCGCCTTGGCCGCTGCTGCAGCGGCACGCTTATCCAGCAGGATCTTCATAGCAGGCGTGGGGTTCGCATAGGCTGGGTCAATCTCGTCCTGGGAACTGCCAGAGGATGGCATCCTTTTCTTCTTGGTTGCCTTGGGAGTGGGCAGGGCACCACTACTACTGGCCTTGCGGGCAGCAGTCTTGGCCTTCTTGACAAATGTGTCCATCTCGTGGTTGCCGGTGTCATCAGAGGCCGATTCCTCAGCACTGGCCGCAGCCTTGCGACGCTGCGCATCCTTGGCTGCCTTGGCCTTGCGCACGAACGCCGGGCTCGTCTGGCTGGAACTGTCCTTCATCGTGGTTGCGACAGTCGTCTTCTTCTTTGCAGCGCTGGCCTTGGGAGTGGCCTTCGGAGTAGCCCTGGCCTTGGGAGTACCTCTCGGTGTACCTTTGGCAGCCGCGGCAGTCTTCTTCGCAGCCGTGACCTTCTTCTTTGGCGACGGCGTACGAGACTTCTTCGGCGACGGTTCCAAGAAGTCGTCATCGCTGTCGTCTTCTTCGTTCTCGTCCTCTGAAGTCAGCGGAGCTCTGGATCTGGAAGTCCCTCTGCCCCTCTTCTTGGTACCCACCTTTTTAGCTGGAGATTTCGCCGCCGCGAAGTCGATTTTGCCGTCGAGCGGGAACTTGCGGCGCTTCAGCCCGGCGGTGAAGATGCCGCGGCACATGTCGTAGTCGGGCTCGGTCTCGAACTCCAGGGACGTCGTGTAGGACAGGAACTCCTCCAATTCAGCTGAAAACATAATAATGTCATTACTGAAATCTTTATGTTGTTCTGATAAGTCTTACAGGGATACTCGTTCTCTCCAAAGCATGTCTCCAGGAATCCCGTGACGTCTTCCATGTGAGACTTCTTCCTGTTATGCACTGTCGTGGGGTTAGCCAGGCAGTCCATCCAGGGCAGCGTGCCAGACATCCAATGCACGAGGTTGTACCCGAGGATCTCGAGGTCCGAGCGCCTGCCGTGAGCGCCGATGTGCGCGTCGCGAGAGGTGTACTCGATGGTGCCGTCGTGAGCCTTGCGCGCATCGGGTTTGTACATGAGGTGGACGCCGTCGCGCTGGTACTTGGAGACCAGACCAAAGTCCACGAGGAAGACGTCGTTCTCCTTGGAGCGCCCGTAACCGAGCAGGAGGTTTTGGGCCTTGCAATCGTTGTGGACGTAGCTGAATTTAATAAACATACATAGAAATTGTTAAATCTATTATTACCCTGTTAATTTAGATCTTACCCCTTGGAGTGAATGTATTCGAACACGTCCAGAACCTTGATCGCCAGGTTAAACGCCGCCTTAGAGCTGAACAGCCGTTTCCCGTTCTCAAAGATCTTTTGCAGATCCTTGCCGTAGCGGTCCATGACGAGGAACCTGTACTTGTCCCCTTTGTACATGTGGCTGCCGTTACCGCGCAGCACGGGCATGCCCAGAGACTTGAGCCCGCGGGACTTGGCGAAGGCCTCCACGGCCGCTGGCTGAGCAGCACGAATGTAGAAGTTCATCTCGACGAAGAGAGGCCCGTTCTCGTGCGGCTCGATCTTCATGGCCAGGGGAGCGTCCTCGCCCACCTTGGAGGTGATTTTCTCAGAGCAGAGGTAGATCTCACCTAAAAGGATGGAAAGAGTTAGCTTTTGCCTTTTTAACGATCTTTCGCTACTCACCGAAGCCTCCGACTCCAATGGACTTCCCGATCCTCCACGACTGCTTCTTGGTGATCCCAGTGACGACCTCTCCATCAGGCAGAGGGTCCGGCAGCCTGTAGCCGTTGGCGGCCTTGCGCTGCTTTGATGCCTTGGGCGGCATTTTGTCTGTGTGGAAGAGCGGTTGTTGTTTTGTTGCTGCTGTTGTCGTCTACGTTGCTGTTGTTAGAACATGGCTGGAATAAGAGACGGAGTTTTTGAGTATATATAACGCACTGCATTGCAAAAGTGCAACTGCTGCGCCTTGCAGGCAAGTCTATTTTCTGCTCTCCTCCTACCTTTCTCTTCCTCCTCCTCCTTTTCTTTTGCCTAATGCAAGAAAGTAGAGGAGAAAAGGCTTGAAGAGATGTCTTGCAAACCAAGAAATAGGCGAAATGCGAGGGAAAGAAAGACAGCAATGTGGGGGCAACAACTTCTGCTCCGTTTCCCGCCAGTGCCCTCTCTTCGCCTTGTGCATCACCAACGGCCGGGACGGTACGACGAGCTGAGCTACACGGCCAAGGCGTGCGCGCGTGTGCTACAGAGGGAGCCGGTGACTTCTACCTCGATAATAGAAGCTCAAAAGTTTTACAACTCGGAGTAGCAGAGAATAACTATCAATATGAAGGCTGGATGAAATAGTGAAGGGGTGGAATCTACAATAATGGATACTCAAGAAAACAATCTTATATGCTCCAATAGATAAATAACAACAAATTATACCAATCAATTCTAATTTCATTCATTAAAACGTCGATCAGCTGGCTATGAGTGTGTAACGCAGGCGCTGGCCGTGTAAAAGCAAGCACTCTGTATGCCCTGGTGGAAACGATGTAGCAGCTGAGTTCAGCAAGGCAGTGCTACTATGAGTACTCTGCTATACTCTAGCCGGGGTCTTTCTCTCCCTGCCTGGTGAACACAGCTAGCCAGGCAGGGGTGATCATACTTGTCGGCTTGGCCGGAGTTGCCTCTACTGATCTGGCTTATACTGGTTTCTCAAAGGTAGCAGAAGAAGATGTGAGCAAGAGAAAGAACTTTTTTCTTCCTCCTCCTCCCTCCCCTATTTTGACTTCGATTTTTCCCTCTACTCCGTATTTGGACTTTGCAGAAGAGAATGTTGAATTCAATGCTACCTGCAAGTGATCACTGAATGACGTTGCAATCGACATAAAAAGAGGAAATTTGTGACAGATGAAACAATGTCGCCAATGAATGAATGAACTTATGAATGAGAAATGCAACAGGAATATGCTACAAATGTACGAAATTGACCTGACCGCTTTGACTTGATCAGATGACAAATTTCTGAGAATGTTGATAGATGCCTTTCCAATATTTCAACATATATCTATAATTATCCCTAGTTACAACCGCTTAACTTTACAGTACTACCCGTTGGCAAAGATTTCTAGCAAAGTACTCTCTGCCGTTGGTCCCCTCGTCGTACAAGTTGAGACACGATTATTATAGCGAGTCGTTAGAGACGTTGGCCGTGGCCGTGAGAGACAAATGCTGCTCCTCTTGCTCGTCCGTCCGTCCGTTTTCCCGTCTGGGAGCGAGACCAGGCCTGGTAGCAGCCGGGCTGCATTCAGGAAGAGCACTCATTGCAGTAGTGAGCGAGATGAGACTTTTAAACGGACGGACCAAAATAGAAACGATCCTCCCAAAAATCCGTTAAAAAGGTCGAGTAGTGAGTACACTCAACGACCGCCATGCACAGGGACAGAGAGACGGAGCAAGAGGGAAGTGCGTTTTAAATCGGGGGATTTAAACTGGGAGTTGCGTCAACGGTCGTTGGGACGGGATCATGCTCTGGCACTTTGGCGCCGATCCAACGTTGATCTCGTAGGCAGGCCCAGATGCAGGCTAATCGGACCATTAGAAAGCCTTTAATTACACTGCACGGACATGTGGAGGAATGTACAGGACCAAAAAGGCAGCTTAATTATTTGTACAAATGCTGCAATCATGATTGAATTACTCGCTTCTCTCAATCCCTTTCCACATTCTGTGACTTGCTTCGATCGGGCGTCACTGCTCAAGCGTCTTCGTGCCCCTCTGGCCTGGTAGTGTCCCCAAGGCCTTGAAGGGTCATAGCAGTAGCAGTCGTGCATTCACGGTACGGTTACTTGGAACCCCTAAAACGCCTTGCTAGTTCATCACCTCTCGTGCCACCTCTCAAACGAGGCGATATTAGAGGTGGGTTCTGACCAGTTGAACAAGGTGGGCAAGGTGAGGAACCGATTCGATCATAGGCAAGGTTTCAAAGGCAAAAATGCAATGTCTAGAAACGTTCAAAAACGTTTCTCTGACAGCAGAAAATCCACTGGATTCGAAAAGACCTTAACACGACTTAACTCTAGCTCTCCTTGTCCGTCTTGGTCTCGTTGTCACCGCCGCTTTCTTACCTGTCTGCAGAGGTCCACGAGACGTCGGTTGAAGGTCCCTCCGGTTCCAAAATGGCCTTTTTTTCACAGGTTGGCCTTCCACAAGATTGGGTCGTTTCTCTCGATTCTTCACACTGC
>LR139314.1:12039-22773 GCA_900659605.1 Tisbe holothuriae | reverse complement strand
GGAGTTACAGATGGGATAATTTAGCTACTCACCCCGGTGGCGTCCGTCCCATTACACTCATCCCCCACCAGCGACTCACAATGCATCTGCATCCTCGCAGCCAGCGACCGCACAATATCCTCCTTCAGACCCTTGATGGCATCGCCGACGGTGCCGCGCGGCGCCACAAACGCGCAGAAGCCCATCTTGCCGGCGAGCTTCAGCCGGGACGCGGCCTTGGACATGATGACGTCATCGGCGCCGTCGTACGGGGCAAAGTCCTCGTGCATGAGGATCTGCACAAGGTGCTCCATGAGCTCCTCGCCGTCGTCCTCGTCCATCATGTCGTCAGACTCCTCTCCCGGGTCCTGATACTTCTTCTTGCCCTTCTTCTGCTTCTTCTTCTCCTTGGGTTTCTCAACAGGGCGCACTCTGGGGTCGAGATACTCCTCGTACCGCCGAGAGACCGACTCGGCAAAGATGAATTCCGCCTCGTACACGACCTTGGTCAGCGCTGCCATGGCCTTGTTGACCTTCTCCTGTAGCAGACTGGCTGCCAGCTTGTCATCAAAGGCAACGGGCAGGTCGAGGAGGAGGAATCCGGTCACCTTCTGCCAGCGAACCGGCTCCTTCTCAAACTGGAGCCCGGCCTGTTGGAACGGAGGGCTTCCGTCCGTCGTCGCGACCGTCTTGCAGTCGAGAATGGCGCCCCGCTTGTCCACATGCAGCACCACCATGTCCTCGCCCTCGACAGCGTCCGACTTTGCAATGGCCTTGGTCAGCTTACGCAGATGCGCCGATGCCGCGGCGCTCTTGAAGATATCCTCGCCCGCGGCCGCGAACGCGCCAATGACGCCGACGCCGCCCGGCAGCATTCGCCGCACCTGCTTGTGGTGCTCCAGCATCCACGGCACGTCCATCTTGTCGGCGGACGTGGGCTGCGTTCCCGGCTCCTCCTCTGGCGGGGTGATGGCCAGGTGCAGCATGTAGAAGTTGGGGTCGGTGGGCGTGGGGCGCACGCCCACGATGAGCCCTGCGGTGAATGGGGCCGGGGAGTTGCCCATGGATGCCGCGTAGGGCAGGAGACCCGGCTCGGAGACCACCGTCCGGACCATGATCTGATGAAATGATCTACTTTCACTTTTGAAGGGATTCTTCTTCCACTTGTTCCAAGACGTCGAGTCAGTGTTTTGACGTGATACGTGGTCGCAGGTAAATCCACAGATATGGCAGCATAACAGCCGTGTTTATAATGTACGTCGGTGGTTGGAAAGAGCGCCAAATTCAAATGTTGTTGTGATTTTCAGCTGACAGCGACAGCTACTGAACTTGACTACAATGAACTGCCCCACCGACCTTGTGCACGCCTGCGATGCCATCCTCGCCTCCACCAGCTGCCGTCGCCGTCGTGAGACCGCCTTCAAGCTGTCACAGCAGCTGCGGCCACTGCTGCATGGCCTGCGCAGCTGTGTCCTCATCGACAGCTTCCTTGCCACCGAGTCCGTGGTGCACCAACTCACCAAGCTGCTCAACGAGGGCTCCAAGGAGGAGCGCTTCCAGGGGTTCTCTGTCGGAGGTGCAGACTTCTTCATTGCTCGGAGGCCGATACTCGGAGACTACAAGATAGAGACGACCGCATTTGTCGACGTCAGTGCAGAGTTGGCTGAACCCACGATCATAAAGGACACGTCTAACATCCTGTCCATGGTTCAGAGCTTTCTGTCCAATCGAGACTTTGATGTATTACCACCGCCAGACTGGAATGTTCCTTGCCTGTTCGGCATCCTGTTGGGCTACCCTGTGGTCTACTGGTTCTCAGACACGGCAACCTCCTGCACAACATGCCTGGACGGTTCTGCACTGATTGTGAATCAAATTGAAGACGCCGACAATGGCATCATCATGCAGTTCTCATTTCCAGCATGCTTGGCGGAGGAGTTGAGCGGCAAGGTGGCCGAGTGGAAGGGGAAAGAGTTTCCCAAACAGAAACTAAAGTCAGAAACTGTCACGCGGAAGATATTTGTACTCTAATTTACTTGTGCTTCTTAATATATAATTTAGTTTACAACCCTCTTCTGTGATGCTCTAGCTGGAGCCATAATCTTGAATCATAAACAATTCATTAAGCACGTTCCTTACTTAATTTTAGCCGATGCGGCACCGAAAAATGAGAGAAGCCGTGGCCTCGTTCTGCCGTAGAATCAAGCAAATTTTAGTAGTCGGCAGGATCTAGTGTGTACTAAAAGCTTAAAGTCCTTCTCCCTATAGTGAGAACCAAACATTACTAGTAAATTTTAAAAGTAACTTTCTTTAATGTTAAGGATTTAGGTTATGCAAATGTTGTTCATTACATTTTTCCAGCTAAAGTTATTTGTAAATTGTAATCTTTTTAGTGCAGAATCCGTTAATCTTAATAACCTCATTATAAATTTTGACTCCTTGGTTTCTTTATTGTCTATCACATGTTATAAATTGGCTCAATATCTAGCAGCGTGAAACACTTTTCAAACAGGGACTTGACAGCAAGCAGCAGGAATATTCTTGCCTTCATGATTGGCAACAGACTTGGGGTGGGCTCCTTCAACACATGCACACGGTTGTAGTACCGGCTGAACGTCGCCGACAGCCCAAACAGGAGCTGCGGCAAACGATGCAACCGCAGCAATGACAGGTCTCCTCCGAGTGCCTCCGAGATGATCTCATCGTAGGAGACAAGGTAGTTGAAGGCAAGCTCCCACTCTTCCGGCTCCCTTAACAGTGCCCAATCCGCTGAGTCAGGCAGATCACTTCCAAAGGCGCGCAGAATGTGCACCAACCGGACGTAGTTGTACATCACAGAGGCCGCCTGCGTGCACTCTGTCACCACGGTGCACGGTGACACCGTCTGCAAGCATAGTAGCTGCAGGCAGAGGTCGGCCGAGGCAGACGCGTGCGCGTTGTGCAACCGCTGTGTCTGTGTCGCATCCGTCGTCGCACGATCCATGGCAATGCTGAGGTATCGCTCAAACAACCGATTGTATGTGGGGATGACAGAGACGTCCCCATTTCGCCTCTTTCCATCCATAACCACACCCACTTGTATTGGCTCGATTGTCACGCCCTCATCCGCCACGGATTGCTTCAGCAGTTTGGCGTCGGTGCACCCGATTCTGACAACCACCTTTGGATTGGCAGAGTCTACATCATGGCCAACTTCCCGGAGCAGATTCCGGACCACTTTCGACACCACGTGACAACGGAGCTGAGCCATGGCGGATGTTCTATCCGAAGACCTTCTCAGCTCGCAGTTATCCACTTTGACACCCATTGGGCAGTCAGTTATTGTCCTTGGACCAGGCACAAACTTTGGCAGAAGCTTCTCCAGCAATCTGGTTCTGTTGACCTTAATGAAGAGGGATTCACCGTCTTGTCTGATGCTCCCCACCATTAGGTAGTTGTTATCATGAGACTTTTCAATGGCTTGGTCTACGTTGAGCTTGCCGCTGCACAATCCTCCAGAGACTTTATTCCAGATGGTCACATTTCCTGGGCAAGTAAAGTCTCCCTTCACATCAAAACTCTTGTCCATTCGTTTCACAAGTTTGCAAAGTCTTTTCAAGATGTTTTCATCACTTATGCCAGTTAAATTGGCTGCCAGATTGAGCTTAAACTGCTCCACTGCCATTTTTGTATAAATATTTGACTAATTTCTTCTCCCTAATACGTCTGCGGAACCCTAAAACAAAAGAAAATAAAGTAAATGGTATGAAACTTCAATTTTATAATAGATCTACTCTTTTTTTTCTTGAGCCCACATTAAATACAATTTTCAATATTTGGCTTAATTTATCCACACATATCAGAATCTGCAGTAGCTGCATTCAATGAGATCAAGCTTGGCCCTCCCAGCCATAGCAGCCCTCTTCTCCTCATCACTCATATTACTATTCTCCTCCGTGGACTCCAACACCAGCTTCGTGTCCACAATAAGACGCCCCAGCGGCTCAAGATAGTCAGCCCGGAACTCAGCCTCATATGCGCCCAGGCCGAGCGCCTCACTTGCCAGTGGTGTCAGCAGCAGCCACACCGCATTCAGTGCTGCAATGACCTCCTCCCCAAACTCAAACAGGTCAGCTGAGGCGGTGTTCTTGGGGATGCAGAGGTAGGACCTGAGTTGACAGAGCAAACGGTCTCCGATAAAGTCTCCATTCCGGGCGACGTCTGATTGGCCGTGTTTTGGCACGTTCCGCCACGCCTCGTCCTTCAGCTTGTTGATGACCCAGCCTCTGAGGCCAGAGTGAAGAGCCTTCTTATGCACAAAGCGTAGGAACATTGATATCGTCCCTGGCTCCATCCGACCGTGCAGCGCCTCCACCAACTGCATGGCCTCCCGCCGAACGTCCACGTCGTCGCTGAGTGACAACAGGCTGACCACCTGCTCCATGAACCGGACAACCTCCGGACTGGTAAAGTACTGGGATGAGATCTTGTCCTCATCCCCAAACCGCTCAATCATCCTCCGAAATGTCAGCAGCATCTTGATCCGCATATCTCCCTGCAGCATGCGGAGACAAGTGGCTCCCAGTGCAACTCGAGTGACATGGCACCATTTGTAGCACAGTGCAATGACAGAGTCCATCTCTGGGTGGCCTTCCATGTGCAGGGCAAGCAGCAGCTGCAGACCAATCTTGGATGGGTGGTCCACTGGCTGGTCAGACGTCGCTGTAGGCAGAGCGAGCAGGTGTATGACGTCATCATTACCCAGGAACTGCAGGGAGATTGCTGCAACGGCCAATGTCTTGCTCGTCACGTCTCTTATGAGTGTGCTCTTCATATGACCTTTCTTGTTGAGGACAACTTTGGAAAAGGGACTCTCCAACAAATGCAAAAATGCGTTCCGTAGCATGAGTTTGTTTCTATCAGTAAGGTCTGTAAGCGCTGCCAAAGTCTTCAAATCACTGGCAACATGGCATCCAAGCAAGGTCAAATCTTGCACTGTTGTCTCGTCCAATTGCTGCCTCTGAAACCACCCGATGATACAGTTCAATGAATCACCCCACAGTAGACGCCGCTCTGTCACGTCCAAACGTGCTAATAATGTGACTAGCGGCTGAACGCACATCCCATACACAGCACTTGACTCATCAGCCCCCATAGCACACTGCAATGGAATCAGACAGGGCTTGGGTTTACATGTTTCAGCCACAATCACAAGCAAGTCTTTGAGATCACTTATAGCACTGGCATCATCCCTCGCCCTGGCAATGAGCAAGGAAATGATCTCGTCCAACACATCAGAGCAAAGCTCACTTTTCAACAGCGTCTTTGCCTCGCTCCAGCTTGCTCCATCAAGCAAAGCATTAAGTCTTTCAAACACTTCCATTTTGTTCACACTGTGGGCACCCAGTTACTTCCGTCCTCAGGCATGAGCTGCCCTGTGATTAGCAAGATGATGTCCACCACCCACCAAATACCCAGACCACCCAGAGTGAGCATCTTGCCAACGCCGGTACCGGTCTTACCCAGGCAGAAGCGATCCAAACCAAGGAAGCCCAGCAGAATGGAGTAGAGCAGTGTAGTGAGGAAGTAGTGGTTGGTGTACTTAATGCAAGGGTAGCCATCCCTAAGGAATATCCTCTCACCGACGCACTCGATGCAGTCAAGGGCTCTGCAGCACACCTTGGTCTTCTCCACGTCCTCCCAGTGCTGACCGCCAAATTTGAGACAGCCGTAGCCGAGCTCCGCCTGTGCAGTGGCGTTGTCTCTGTGGTCCAGTGGCTCGTTGCACTCAATGTACTCCTTGGGCAGGTACGAGCATGGCAAGAGCGGACCCTGAGGGTCGTATTCTTGAATAATATCACTGCTAGCACTCTCCGAGTGGAATTTGGGGCACTGAGCCTTGGACAGACGCTGGTCGTGCCACTGGGCACTCCCACCCCCACCACCAACCTCTCCCTCAGACAGATCCCTCTTGTTCACCCTCGTTCCGCCTCTTCCCTTGAGGAACTCACATGACTGCCCTGACACTACAACCACAGCTGCCCCTAGCAGCAGGAACACACCTCGTACTTTGGGCTGCATGGCATTGCTTTCTGCTCACTTCAACGACGTACTGGGTGCTGTTGACTGGTGCTGCAGATTTGCTTCTCTGTTAACCTTGTATGTGTACTCTAGTGCGCTGTTGATGGTCTTCATGTCGCTCTCAATGCTCTTTGCCCAGGCTTCCACCTCTCCGAGCTCCTTGAGTGTTCCGTTGAACTGGTCCACCAGGTGGAGCCACTGAGATGTCTGCTTGGAGAACTGGGCTGCGTGTGAGTGGAGTTGCTTTGCTTCAGCGTCGAGGCGTTTCTATAAAAAAAGATAAATGGGCATGGGTTACTTACTACTAAGCATGTGCGGTATCCAAATTTGCTTAGTTGGTATTTTCACTATTTTGTCGGTACGGTATGGAAAAATACCGACTATTAGCCGGTAATTCTTGGTAGTTTTAATAAAGTACAAATACATACCATTTTCGTACTGTATGTTAATTACAAGAAACAAAATTTGGAACAAAATTTGAAACAAAATATTTTTAGCAGCTTAGTTACCGCAACTTTTATATTTGCTTTTAATCATAGAAGAGTAAGTAAAAATTCATGACTGTGCCATTTTATGGTAATGTCAGTACCCATTTTTATGTTAAAATCCTTTTAAAACACGTTAAAATACCGAAAACAGGATACCGGCTACTTTGCCGACTAGTTTAAAAATACCGACTAAAACCGCGGTATCGGTATATCGCACATGCTTATTTACTACATTTAGAGTCCTTTTCTCACCTGATTGAGGTAAGCTTGTGCCACTCCCACGTTGAGATGATCGACTAGAGCTGAGGTGAGAGCTTGCGCTGCTGAAGACGCCTCGGAACGCTTGTTCTCCTGATTATGGAAGAAAATGGTATTTATGAATGGAATGAGTATTTAATAGGACTTTAATAATTTTTACTAGTTAGTAGTTGCTAAAAAAAGAGGACCCCATCGTTACCTGCAGTGCTTTCCTCTGCGCCTGCTTGGCCTGGTGTTCACTTAGCAAACTCGAGAGCATCATGGAACAACAAGCATCACGGACCAGTCGCAGCTTTGTTAAATTAATGCCAGATCACACATTAAGTCACATTTGCACACATTAAACGGGCTTAACCTCTGCTGGAAAAAGTTGTTTTTCTCTGCAGGACAGGGTTGAATGATTTTTGTGAAAAAGCGCCAAATTTTCTCTCAAAATGTGCCAAACTGTAATGAAGAAATTTAAAATGGTACCAAATACTTAAAAAAGACCATATTCTCTATATTACACTGATTTCTGCCCCAAATATAACTTGGGGGGCGCCAAGGAAGTCAAAATGGTACCAGTTTTGCTACTTTTTGGGACCTAAAATCTCCAAAACTGGCAACCCTGCTGCAGGAGTCATTGACGTTTCAAAATTCGGTTCATTCGGGGAGACGTTTGAGATCGATGGCGGAGGACGGCAGGGTGGACAGAAGGGAAAGGTTGAAGTGGGTTCGGTTCATAAAATACATAAATAAACTGTATAGTTCATTCAAGGTGAAATACCTGCAGTGGAGAGAGATTTTTTTTATTTAGTTTCAATGTGAATTCTATTTTACACCTTCAACAGTAAATTGTTTTAAAGAGTTAAAACATTCAACCAGAGAAACCCCTTTTTTCTGGGTCAACCCTGGTGAGCAACAACAAATAAACAAAGTAGAAAATGGCTGCTGAGCGACGAGTTGAACGGCGTGGGCAGCAACTTCACCAGCAAGATCGGCTCTAAACACAACATTGACAACGACATCACCGACAGACCGGGCAAGCTGAAGGCAGGACAAGATGTTGCGGGGCCGCATCAATCGCGGGGCGAGGCTGACACGACAATGCCAGGGAATTTGGCATCCCAGAGGTCTGGCAAGCAGTGCAGCAGGACAGGAGGGGGCCGACAACGCCGCCACACCTTCTCCACAAAGCCCTTCCTCGTCCAGTCCTGTCCCGTCTCCGCTTCGCTTCACCCTCCCCGACCTCAGCCCTCTGGAGGCGTCCTACGTACAGAGACAGGTGGATTTCCTCGCCAAATTGCCCTCCACGGCCGCACAGCTGCAGCCTTTTCACCCAGTGGTGGATGCCATCAGGCAAATGTACTTCCCGTCGTTCCTTCACGGCAAGAAGAAAGGGCCGGAGAGAATGCAGAAGGCGCTGCGACGCCCTCTTCAAACCTACCGGAACTGTGAGACACTCGTCCACTTTGGCATCGAAGACGCTGAAGTGGAAGAACACCCTGATCTGCTCTTCTACTCCTCAAAGGGTCTCGTGCCCGACCTGTTGGACAGGCACGTGCTGGAAGTGCCGCTGGCCGACGTCCGCTCAGCCAAGAAGAAGCGCCCGCTCAGGGGCAAGTTCATCATGGACCGGATGAGGGACGTCCAGAGCAGCTTGCAGGCGCTCGGACTCACCGACAGCGACCACAGCAGGCTCATGGAAGAGGGCGTTTCGCTGAGCCGCCACAAGACGGCATTCACCTTTGAGAAGCTGGACGAGGCCATGGTGGGGGCGTTTGTCAACGGCGCGTTTGACCGGGATCGTGCCGGTCAAGTGTTGAGCGTTTGGCGGAATGAGCAGGGGCCCAGGAAGAGGCGAGCAGACTCGAAAATGTTCATTCGAAACTTTTACCTGCTCACAAGAGTTCTCTCGCATCCACTTGAGTACTATAAGACTTCCCGTCTCCTTCGTAACCTCTGTCCTCTGGAGATCCTCGTCTCGCTCAATGACTTGGACCAAGCACTGGACATTGGCGGTGGCGCCAGACCCTCCACGCAGCAAGATCTCCTACAAATGATGCACTTCAGATACATATACAACCTCTCCGCGGGGAAGGGGTCGGTGCTGCCATTCTCCGTGAGGAAGCGCCTGCTTTTGGACATTGGCTTCACACCCAGCGGAGCTAATGAGGTCATTCTAGCCAATAGTTGTGCGTTCTCTGACAGCTCTGCCAAGAGCAAAGGGGGTTCGAGACTTTGCTTCTCCTCGCCTGGTTATGTTCCTGAGATGTCCAGAAGACTCCAACTTGTGAGGTCTAACCAGGACGTGCTTGGATTGACAAGCTCTGAGCAGTACATCCATTGTCTGACCCAGTGGCACCCGTTCCTCCACCAGGTGAAGAGCATCGCCGAGAAGGGGGAGCAAGGGAAGGCCCTGCAGGTGAAGAACTCTTTCAAGGAACGGAATCATCCTCAATCAGGCAAGACGACCGCAACTGCTATATTTCTAACGGAGGTATTTGGCACCGAACCAGACAATGATGTCATTGCTAAGGCGAGGGATGAAAAAAAATTCAATTTATACCATGTCAAAGAAGTTCTAGCCTTTCTTAAAGGAAAAGGCTTTGGCCTGGACGAGATCAAGAGGAACATGCTCCTTCTGCAACACTCTGTGGCGACTATTGCAGCACATCTGCAAGAGCTGGAAGATTCCCATGAGGCAGAGGAGCTCCGGAGCAACTTCAATCTACTTGCCATGGTGCATTACTTGATTGAGCGAAGAAACGGCTTTACCGGCGAGGCCGTTTGCGCGGTCGGAAGCTGCGACTTTTCCGACGAGCTGTACAAGGAGGTTGAGACGGTGACTGGCTCTGACGTGAGGAAATGTCGAGTCGATGATGACGCCGACTCATTGGATGATGATGATCCGCCGCCGCCGCCACGAGGACGTCGCGGATCCGGGACGAGGAGAGAGATTCCGGCGGCGGTTCCACTTCAGGCGAGTTCCTTCAGGAATCATGGGCAAGAGGCGGTGGCCTCGCTGATCAGCTTTGCCAGAGGATTCTCCTCCAGCGTCGCGGCTTCTAATCCGACATTTGATGCGGAAGACTTCAACATTTTTAAGCAAGTGAAGGTCGCTAGTCAGTTTGAGAGGCTCCGCTTGGAAGGCTGGGATCCGAATATAACGATAGGCTCATTTGAAGAGGCATCTAAGTTTGTAAGTATGAACTAGCGCTGTTGTATATTTTGCATATTCTAAAGATCTGTTTTCAGGCCCTTTGTTGCGTCACCAATCGGATCGCCAGCAACGAATACGACGAGCTTCGTGGTCTAATAGCTCAGGATGCGCTGCAGCGCCTGCGTAGCGAGATTGAGGAGACTTTGCCTGACGTGCAACAACGGACTTCAGTTGGCCTCGATGAGTCTGATGTGCAGCGCCTCACGATCGACTCAGTCCGGATGCATCACGTTGCCTACGAGCGCTACTGTGACGTGGATGTGCGGCTGAGAGCGCTCAAGGACGTGGAGAACACCCGTTTGGAGATGTTGATACGCGCGAGGTTCTCACGAGACTATACTCCAGGGAAGTTGCCCAATTGGGTCATTACTCGATTCGGGTTGGAGAAAGTCCGGTGGTTGAAGTAATTCACGTACGCAAAGTTTTGTTAACTTTTTTATGGTGCTTCTAGTCCGCGTTAATCAAATAAATATTCATTCAGATACCGTACATGTCGTTTCGTCCCTTACTGGCACTCTTAACATGGAGAAGATCCTCGCGCTCTTGTAAAAAACATTCCGTTTCGTGCTGACTAACATTAAAACAAAATCTGTGTGCTGTAATTCCCCTTTATATGGGACAATCAGTCATTGAGATATTCGCTGCATTCCTCTGCCCGGCCTTGTCAGCAAGGTCAAACACGCTGAATCCATTGAGCTGTTTGTCTCTCGAGACAAGAGGATTATTTGTCTCCAGATATGCTGTGAT
>LR139313.1:0-13137 GCA_900659605.1 Tisbe holothuriae | reverse complement strand
TATTCAAGAATAATAATTGAAAATGACAGAAAAGTTAGCATTACCCTTGTGGAAACATTTACGCAGGATATTTTAAGTAATGTTACTCGAATTTGAGAAAAAGGTTACAGTTACAACAGTACTTAGGCAAAATAAATAACTAATTACTCAAAAGTTGGTCAACTCAGAAATAGCTAGTACAGTTGCAAGCTGCTCTAAAATTAGTCATTTCAGGCAAATGTGACAAATATAATAAAATTTAAATTTCTCTAAACTTGGGTATGGACTCCAAACCTCCATTTTTTAAAGAGTAACTTTAACTTTTAACCATTTTTACAAGGTTTATGTAACTGTAACTTATAATATATAATTATTCTTCTTAATCTAATTCGATTTGATTTATGGCTGCTCCCAGACTGGCATTTTCCTTCCCAAAAAAGGACAGCATTTTTTCACGTTTCCTTCCTATTCAGCTGGCCTGGTTAACTGGGAGGGAAGAAGGAAATTAAAAATTACCATTTAAAAAAAATTTGCACGTAAATGCCAGTCTGGGAGCGGCCTAATGTCAAAACATGTTTGTCTCACATCCAGGCATTCCGAACGAAAAGTGGAAACACTCGTATTCACACTCCTCAGCGTCGTCAATATTCCCGTTGTAGGCGCTCAGGCCGCCCGCGTTGTGGGAACATTCTTGCTCATAACGGGCGCAGGTCAGCTCACGGGAGTCTTGGGAGCTAAAAAATAGACATACAACAGTTACTGTACTCCAAGAATTTACCACTCATGTAGAACATGATATAGCTCAGCATTAAGAATGTATTTAGACAAATTTATGTTATTATTGAATTAAATTAGCTGTTTAATCATTTAATAATTGTATTTTAAATGCTAATGACTAATAATCATGCTAACTACTCATTTAAAGAGACGGCTGGCAAATCCTGGAATGTGTTTTTGTATTACCTGATAGTATTAGCTGATAGTAAAGTAAATGTAAGGGAAAAGGAGTAAAATAGAACCATTGCAGGTCATGACCTCATTTATTATAGCAGTGCTTTAATATACAGCAGTTTTAAATTTATAATTAAGAGAATATGAGTAAAATAGAACTAGAACGATTTGACACAAATAAAAAGGGGTATTAGTTTATATACTGTGGCGTCATATGACGTCAATGTTAAATTATAAAAAATATGAGTAAAAATAGAACGATTTGACACCAATTGTACTATTTAAACCACTGTAAACAACTTTAAAAGACTTTTGTGAGCACTTTAACAAGTTAATAAACTATGAAAAACTTGATAGTAGGGATTATAGATATGTTACTCGTACATACCTGGCAGCTCCACTGAATGCAATTATGAAAAGCGGAAGGAACACTTTCATTTTCATTAATAAAGTTATGATTTCACAGAATTATGTAAGATGTTTTGCTTATAAGAACGGCTGCTATTGTAATATAGAGAATGATGTTTTGAAAGACCTCAAAGTGACGTAGTGTTGCCTGATAAGAAAACAAGATGCCTCAATATGATTGTCATGAAGGAACTGGCCAAACAAACAAATTGATATTCAATTTTATATAGTTTAAATAGTACACAATCATGTAAAATGATAACATAACATCATTAATTGTTCGCATCATGAATGAGTTAAAATCGTAAAATCCTGAAACCTGAAACCTGGTCTATCTGGGGGCGTCACATTTGAAATTCGCGCGGTTTTCTTTGGAGGTAGACAGCAAGTTAGGCAGCAGAATAAAAGGGAGAACTTCAAACTGAGGCTGCTGAGCTTTAGTCATTTTAGAAGAAGACTCAGGAAACTAAGGCACTCAGTAGCCTCTTCCTTTTTTACTGGCTGCCTAACTCTTTTTGGCGCCAAAACTTGCCTTTCCCCCCGTCAGATAGACCAAGTTTCTACAGGCCATGGTATGAACAGAAACCAACTGAAAAAGCGCCCAAGTAATTAGCAGAGTTGCAAACTGTTCCTCTTATAAAGTTAGCAACGTTTGACCAGATTAGATTATAGCAAGAAGTTAGCAGTTATGTGTAGCAAAAAAGGCTGTATCTACCTGAGAAAACTAAATGGTCAGAAAAAGAGCTTTCTATTCTGAACACCTTGTTTCTCCATTGCAAAAAGTAAGACAGGAATTCAAGTCTCAACTCTGAAGTAAGAAAGGAATTTAACTCTGTATTAGAACCGGCTGAAATTTTGTGCAAATATATGGCATAGGAACATAGCAACTACATTTTGGGACCAGAACTGGCTTTAGAAGCTATATACATAAATGTTTAGATAGCAAGTTACGAGGATATTATCAGCTGTTGATCTTGGTATTAGCTAATAATATTTGCCAGAGATGCAAAAGACCAATATGGTGCATTGAGTGTATCTGCCACTTTAGACCAAGATACCATACATTGACGCTTTATTGAAAACACGATGTATGCTCGCACACTCTATCAACAATCTATTGCAGCTACAAATCAATTTCATTGTAGATTTAGTTTTTGGATGGTAATCATACCTTCATGGTAATGAATCTTACTTAAAGTATCTACATTTGACTGGTATGTCTATGGATATCTATTATGTTTGAGCTACAATTATACATTAATTTAAGAGAAAAGGGCATTTTGAAACCAAATGATTTGGCGTCTTCCAAGTGCTATTTTTAAATAAATTATTTATTTACAGTATTAATGGGTCTGAATTTTAACATTTTTATAATAAACATAAATACATTATGCAATTTGAACTATATCTTGATCTCTTTAATTTTTTAATACTTGGCGAATTCATTTATGCATTCAAGCATGGGTTAAAACTTAAAATTGGATATGTCAGTTTAAAAGTAGGACATTGTTAGAGTTAGTCTCTACATTTCTACTTTATCAGATTATTCATGCCTTATTTAAAATTTATTCTCATCATACGTTAGACAAAAAGAATATCTGTCACAGTATCTCATGCTTAATTTTGTGCTAGCAATTATGCTAACATCTTTATGACCCACAATTAAGCTGCCACCATGTCTAAACTCATCCTAGAAACATCAAAATTACTCGCATATTCTAACATAAACCTGTAACGCTCCTATCTCTCCCCTATATCTGGTCAGGCCAAGCTGGCCTCACCTTACTCTCAGCTTTCTAAGGCATGGTCAGCAGGGCAGAGACAACACTCAACTTTCTCTATAGGTGGTCACTGTGCTGAGCTGCTGGGCCCACTGCCAAGCAGAGAAAGTCAAAGTGAAGTTGATGCTACTGTGCCAGAACAAAGTTGGGAAAGGAGAATTAGATAAGGGTTTAAAGAGGTCAAATGATGACATATCTTAACTTAGTTTTTTTGGAAACCTAATTAGCTAAATAAAGGAAATTTAGACACATTTTAGACACATTAAGACACTTTAATGAATAGTTAAATCACACTTGGTTGTTTATCATTAAATTCTAGTTACACATATGATAAAAGTTTAGCAATAATATTATGCCTCAGCATAAATTCTTAAATAGACAATGTATTGTGAATGAATTACGATTTTTATGAAAACTGCCTGTAATTTATGTTCATTAGATATATTCACGGCTTTCCATTTGCACCTTTGTCACTAGCAAGAGAGAAGAGAGAGCACAAGGCCGACCCAAGGGACCTGAAAGGAGAGAGCGACACATAGAAACGTGTTCTTGAGCAAGAGAGCAAGTTGGGCAAGCAGCATGCAGCAGCAGGACCTGTGTTAAGAAGTGTGAAAGACAGAAGAAGAAATGCAGTGAGCGGAGATTATGCTGCTACTGGATACTACTACAAATACTACTACCATTATTAGTGTGCTGAAAAAAGTGACTGTTGTTGTGACTACATTATATACGGTGATGATGTGACAGTGCAGTCTTTTTAAATTTAACTTAACTTTTATTGACATTATAGAGTGTATTTTAAAGATACTTTGTGTCAGAAAGAGACTCAAGCGGTGTTCTAAATCAGTGTATAAAATAGTGATTTTATTCAGGAGCAGTTGTTAAGAATCGAATCAGGCACTCAATATCATACAAGAAAATATATATGGACGTTTCTCCCACTTCTAGTGAAGTGAAGTTGCTGATGTAGTACAGTAGTCTAGTCGGTGGGATCTTGGGCATAATTTGACTTCTCCCAACAAATCAATATTTTCACTTTGTCATAAAAGAGTGCATTTAACTGCCAAAGTTCAACTACTTTATTTCCCAATACATCTCACGTATGACACCACTGTGCACCCTGCTGTTCAATTTGGCAACCCTGCCAAGTTTTGACCTTGTGTGGACTACTAAAGAAGAGATTCTCTCTCTTCTGAGCAACACATATCTTCTTAAGAAGACATTTTATCTCTTGAAAAGAGCTGACCAGCGGAATTGAAGAAAAAGAGAAGACTAAAAGATAAGAACGTGCTTGGAAAAATGCACAATTTTCCCCAAAAAGTTAATGATGGATAATTAATGGGTGTTTTATTGGACATGCTTTTGCAAATTGACTGCAAGACTGAACACTTAAACAAGGAAGACATAAAGAGTTTGAGAAAAGCTGTATTGAAACCTGCCATAAATATGATGAATAAATTATTGTATTTCATCATTGCCTGTACTTGTGAAATACATGTGAAATTACATATAATCATTCTTAATTGAGTATGCATTAACTTATGTCATTAACCTGTTAATTGCTCTATATATTCCAGCCTTGGCTCCTCCATCTTTCTTCCTCCTCCGTTTCACATCCCCCAGCTCCTCTCCTGAGTGGAACAGACAAGGGAGGGAAGAAAAAACAGGTTCCTGACCAATCTTCACAATGAAGACGACAATTGAGACCATAACGGTCACAAGGCCGATGAAGGTGAGTTAAATGAGCTAGTATGCTGCTGCACCTCTTCTAGCCACCCCATTCAGATAAAGATATGCCAGTGTGGCGGAGCTATGCCACTATAATAATGCTAGTGTGCTACTGCTGCATCAATCTCTTCTCTTCTCCTCCAAGTTCTACATTCGTAGAAGCCTATAAGGGTGGGTAGAAGAGATACAGTAGCATACCAGTATCTTCTGCCCAACTCCTGTGACCCATTATATACATAGTAGAAGTGGGCACAGTGGAAGAGGTGCAGCTATCTGCTGCAGACTGAAAGGGATTCTGTATGTAACGTAATCTGAGACTGTGTATTATAATCTAGCTCCACTTTTTAAGGGTCGTATTTTTTGGTTATTCTTGCTCATTTTAACCTGCTTATTTACCGGTAGAGCCCAGTCCACTTTCTGTTGGTATGTTAACTCGTATTTAACCATTTAAGCTGAAGTTTTGAACTAGATAATGTTACAGACAACCGTTCAGTTATAACATTCGTGCATTATCAATCCTATCCACTGAGGCATTAAATATATTAACGCAATGCATTCATGTATTTTAAATTTCTACTGGACACTTAAACTAAGTCCCACCAATCTTCTACAGTCCCGTCACTCACGCATAACCTTTCCCTTTAGCTCAGGAATAATTCTGACGTACTTTCGTATTTGTACTCGGCCTAGAACTACATTTTCCGGCCGTTTGCATCCTTGTAAATATCCCTGCTCTCAAAAGTAGATGTTGTTATATATTTGAGAGATCTTCAAGATTGAGTGTTTCGGCCAGCTGCTCAAATGACGTTACGGTTAACTGGACAGTACTACTTATGAAAATGCTAAAATGACATATTTTGTAATAGTAAAATTACAGTTTACTCTATGAATGTTCCATTATGTCGCCAGTTCGGGATTTTGCCTGCTCTGAATGCTTAAACGTGTTACTTATGTTAGAAGTCATATTTTTATATACAAGGAGTATATACAAATATGACTTCTAACATAAGTAACACGTTTAAGCTCCTTGACTGGCATCTTAATGTTCATATTTATGTTTGGGGAAGAAAACATACCAAATCGTGGCTGAGAAAGTGAAAGTAAATGTTCCTGGCTTACCTTTTACATGTGTTTGCTGAGGTGTACATGGGACATGATATGCATATAATTATGGTATTGACTCTTTTTAAAACATGTCGGACAGGGAATACAGAAGTTTTACTGTATGTAACATGTATTAATGCCTGGCATTAACCTTTGAACGGTACACATCCACTGCGACCACTACCTGCAACAATTGATTAGTTTACAATATGCATTTTGAACATATTTCGTGATTAAAAGTATTTATCTTAACTAAAACAACCCGCTAGCACATTGATGGAAAAGTTTCAACAAGAATGAATGATGGAATAAGGAAAGGAAATACTGGAACCCTGCCACGAATTAAAGAAGAAAAGAGGGGGCAAGGTGTGCAACTTTCTTTTTTCAGGAATCTTGCCCTGCAAAATCATGCAGTCGCGTGTGTCGTTAGAAGGAGAAATGTTTTAACAAGAGGTAGAAACGGCAGATTAGACATATTTAAGTCAGCAGAAAGATGGAATGATTGTTAATAGCATAAAGTTAGACTGAGACTTATACTTAAGGCATCTTTTAAAGCAACAACTTAGGTAATAAGTGGGTATAAATAAATGTAGTTAATATCCCCATCCATGCATACCTCTCTGTCTCCAAATTGACACTAACTATGTGGCTAGTTTATGGGGAAGGCCATTGTTCAAAACGACCTGTCGGCAAGAGGTTAAATCGAGCAGGACGAAAAAGGATGCCGGTTATTGAGATGTAACTAAATGCAAATAAAGTCGTTTCTACATGATATATATTATAATACAAAGCAGGACACCATCATAGGAATAGTTTTTCTTGTTGATTTACTCTGCAATGAGAGGTAGACTTGGGTAGGACAAATTAATACATGATGTTTTTAACTAAAACTTCTAATATTTAGTTAAATTAGGCCAATATTCAATTAAATTTCTTTGGAATAAAGGTAGATATTAGTTTTGCTTCATACAATACTTTTTACTCTTTAGAACATATTTTAACTGCACAATACCAACAGCAAAAATTATGGCATTGATTTTTCATGCACCGTTATACCTATTACAATAAAAAACAAGTATGAAACCAAAACCTGTTTTATGCCAGTTTCATATTAAGACTTAAATGTTAAGCTTCTTCCCACTTAAGATATAATCATTCCTGTAGCCTCTCTCTCTAAAACTGACTCCTTTCTTTATCCCCTCGAAGCCCATGTTTTCATACTTTCCTCACATTATTAGACCGCGAGTAGTCTGCTCATTTTATGAGGTGAAGAGAGAGAGAGAGAGAGAGAGAGAGAGAAAGTCTACCGCTGCTATTATGACTATTATTATTACTTTGCTCTCCTCTCTTGCCCAGATTGGACCTTTCAAATGATGTTGTAATATGAAAAGGAAAAGGGGAGCTGGAAGGGGATTGGGTAAAATCTAGAAATTCTAGATAACATAAGAGAATACATTAATACAAAATTACACATAATTCATTTAACCATTAACTGGTGTGGCTTGCACATAAGATTTGACTTTAATGAGTTAGTTCCGAATCATTTAAATGATATTAATTATAATGATATGCCCGGCACCATACCCATAATTATACTGCTGCATATTGAGGAACTATTTACTTCCAAATACTTTGCTACTTATTCGAGTACAAACATAAGTAACTTCCCACTCCTGCCATTAGTTCCACCTTTCCCCCCCAACTGTATGAAGCCTTTTTGTCAGTCTACTTTTCGCAGTCCTTTAGAACCGAGGAGTCAGAATCATCAGAAACTACAGTGTCATCATCCATTTTGGCAAACATTCCCAACTTTAGCTCTTTTGATTTTGTGCTGAGCTGCATTAATTTTCCTCACCTTATTTCAATGCAGATTTGTATTCAGTGACCTTGAAGAGAGTAGGAGCTAAATGTGAAAAGTGAAGTTATGGGGATGCTTGTAAAGGTTTGGGTATAATGTGTAGAGCAGAGGTATTGAAAATCAATCATATCATAATGTCAATACAGTTTGAAGTTAATTTCCACATCCATTGTGAACTTATATTATGCATCAAAAAGGATATTTGGTTTATTGCACATTTTGGGCACTACCTTTTGGCTCATTCACCAGTACGCCAAATTACCCATTTTTGTTCATCAAGCCGCTAGCGGTATTCGATCTCACGACCTTCTGGGTCGGAAGTGAGCGACTTGTGAATATGGCTATCACAGCCCCTCTTTGTTATTACTTATCTGCTCCAAATACATAACTTTAAATCCTAGTATGAAATCCCTTCTTTGGACAGTTTTATCATCACGTTATGCAATTCTAAACCTTGCTCTTCTTCCAGGTGATCGCCTTCACGTGCTGCACCATCACGACGTTCCTGATGATCGCGGCATGCGCGTCCACCGAGTGGATCATGACAGAGGGTTGGCGCGAGGGGCTGTTCCAGCAGTGCGTCTCGGTCGACGCGCCCACGCCGCTGCCATTCGGAAGCAGGCAGATTCCCGGTAAGAACATTAGAATCATTAGTAAGGCCGCTCCCACATTGGAGGATTCAAAAGAGTATACTCGGAGTATCCTCCTCCTTTTTGGAGTATACTCGGAGTTTCCTCCTCTTTTCAGAGTATACTCGGAGTATACTCTTCCAAATCCTCCCATGTGGGAGAGGCCTAAACTCGATCGTGTATAACTCTGTGTTTAGGCTGCATGCGCGCTCACAGCGCCGGCTACATCCGTGGCGTCGCCGCTCTCATCATCGTCGTCTGCTTCACCGACTTCTTCGGCGCCGTGCTCACCGGACTCGGGCTCAGGAGCACGGATCCCAACAAGAAGTACAAGTACTACAGGGTCGCCATCTACACGCTCCTCCTATGCGGTGAGTATTAAGGCCATGAAAAGGATCATTCTGATGGCAGAATACGGGCTATTAATGTAACTTTTGTTCTTCAGCCATCGCCCTCCTCCTCGCTCTGATCATCTATCCCGTCTCCTTCTCCAAGGAGCTCGATGCTGGTAAGAAAAGAAAAGTTTTGACATATTTCCAATAGATATAAAATTGTCATATTATTGTTTAGCAAACAAGGCAGTGGGTACGTACATAATGCTAATATAATTAGCAAATCTGCGCTCACAAGTTCTGTGAAAAAGATAGCCTTATTGTTATTCTCCAAGAATATTTTCTGCTCAATGTTCCTTCTGCACTATTTTGTTCAATGTTAAGCCATAATTGTTAAGCTCTTTATTTTATTACTATTATGTTTTGCATGCCATTATAAACGTGTTCTCTCCTCCCCCAACTCCAGGCCAGGGCGCTGACATCTATGACGGCGGCCGTGTCAAGTCCTACGTCGGCTCCATCGACTTTGACGGCGACGGCATCCCCGACTACGAGGACCTTGACGATGACAACGACGGCATCGCCGACATCTCCGACCCTGACGATGACAACGATGGCATCCCTGACATTAAAGACAAAGACGATGACAACGACGGCGTCCCTGATGACGATGAAGACTTTGGTCAGCCCATCGACCAGGACGACATGGACGGAGACGGCATCATCGATGCGGAAGATCTTGACGATGACAACGACGGCATCCCTGACGCTCAGGACAATGACGATGACAACGATGGCATCCCTGATGATGTTGACGATGACGATGACAATGACGGTATCCCTGACAACATTGACAATGGAGACAGTGATGGTGACGGTGTCGCTGACGCGCTCGACAATGACGATGACAACGATGGCATCGCTGACCACCTTGACAATGATGATGACAATGATGGCATCCCTGATGATGAGGAGGGCAAGTTTGACAGCTCTGACCCGGATACTGATGGTGATGGTGTGGTTGACAGTCTGGATGCTGATGATGATAACGATGGCATCTATGATGTGGATGATGATGATGATAACAACAATGGAATCCCTGATGAGCTGGATATCACTGGTACATACAGGAGTGTGCGTGAAGTGGTTATCAACAATAGTTCAACATGACAGACGTGCAGACCCGACTAACACCTTAACAGACAGCTACAACATGTTTGTCAAATTAATTTTTTTACTAATGCCAAGTTATCATGTTTTATTAAGTTAATAACACCTATTAGCCTGCTGCTTTTATTATCAAAACTGCATGATAGCTTAACTTGCAATTTACATATTCCAACCTTTTATCTATATTTTATAAAGGTCCTAAATGTAACAATATATCTTACTCAGGTCACCGTCGCGTCTGGTCGTTCGGCTTCGGCTACGGCGCCGCCTGGGCCTCGTTCCTGCTCATCTTCATGTCCGTCGTGCTTCTGATCTGCGACCGCGAGAGCGAGGAGATCTTCTACAAGGAGAAGCAGGTCGATGACGAGGACGAGGAGGAGGCTTAAACAGGAGGATAGGTCTCAATGTGGAACATCTGTGGGGGACACGAGGGCGTTATTACAATGGTGAGTTTTGAATTTTAACATGTTGTATCATAATTGGATTGGATTAAGACAATGGTAGGTATTTTGTTCTACGGGGGCTCGCTGTAGTAATATTATTATTTTACCCGTTAGAAGAGCACTTTAAGGGTTACGTATGTAAAATAGTATAAATACATGGCTCATAATGTTTGAAATACCTGAGGGAATAAATATAGTTACTAATTTGTATAATTACGATTTCAGCTCCAGTGCCTACCAATGAAAAAAACGCTAAAATGTAACGAACGCAAAACCACGCAGAAAACAACAACAAATGTAACATCAAATTCCGCCGCCAAAAATAACACCAATAATTAAGAAACTTAAACAATAGTCAACATGATGCCAAATAAAGAGAAAATGAACAAAAATGCCAGATCTTACACAAAATCAGACATCGTTTAAATATTTACGGCAGAAGAACCTCCGTTTGAGCAAACATGAAATGAGTATAAATGGGCATAATATTTATTTCCCTCTTTTGAGCAAAATATTGGCAATTTAATCCCCCTTTCCATCCCCTCAAAATATATTATTATTGTCCTATGGTGATGTTTTAGTTTTAGCAATACATTCTGTCGTTCATTAAACATGTAATTATGCCTTAAATATGTAATAATTATGCAGCTGATAGATACCAAAGATATCACAACATGGAGTCAAAATGTCTTAAAATTGGCTGACTGAGATGAATGTGTAAAAACCACCAAGAAGGGTAGATATAAAACACCTTAATGTCCCTCCCTCTAAAAAGCCCGCCAAAGTTATGAAGACTTTCCCAAACCTTTTAGCCCTCCAAATGTTTACCAAAAATTGATCCTTTTTACCAAAAAATCGAGAAATTATCGAAATTTATTTGACCTCCATAAAAGAGTGCATTCCAGATGTATTAAATTTGTCAATTTAATGACCGAAATATGCCAGCAAAGTTCCGTCCGTAGCAGCTTTAAATGCACATTTATTTGCAAAATTTTAACATTTTAGCAGCTAGTCTGTTAAAATTTTGGGAAATTATAACCGTTCAAACTTTCAAAACTGAGCTTATGTTGGGTTCTGACTGATGAAGAGAGAATTTTTGAATAAATGGCTTTAAACATTTTTACTTCATATCTTATATATAGAAAAAAAGACTAAATAAGTGCGATTGCTCCAATGTTATATCATGACAAAATACCCATTTTATCCCCTAGTTATGCTCACGAATGGTATGATATTGAGACTTATTATAACAAAAATGATTGTGTTTCAAAAACATCTTAGGTTATATTTAGTTACTTATAATATGTTTTGTCTGATAGTTAATTTACGTTTCATTGCAAATTTGTTTTCCAACTTTTTCAAAGAGAATTCTGAATGTTTAAGCATTGACATTTTTCGACCAGAACTTGACATCAATAGACATTATTAGAGAGCCTAAAATACACCCAAGGTTTTGACAATGTTTCAACCAGATTTTCTCTAGAAGAACAACTTTGTTTACTTTAAAGTAAATACTTTTACTCATTTTTCTAAAACGCTAAAGACTATTTAGTAAGCTCCCCCAATTATACCCCGGTAAAAACTACATTTGTTTAAATATAAATCACTTTATTTCGTTGTTTATTTACTATGCTGTCTATGCAAAAATAAGAATTTTAAGTTTTGTTTCTGATTTTTGAAGAGAATACAACAGCCAAGGAAGAAAAAATCGTGGATGCTTTTCTGACGTTCAATGTGAAAAATAGTCTTTAAAGCTGGAAACTGTGCCTAAGACAATTTTAATTCTGCCACATAAAATATCATGTAATCAAGAGAGAACAAAAGAAGAACTTATGAATGCGGCATGTTCTGATAAAATATGCTTACAATGAATGAATGCATGGAAAAAGACTGTTCTCAGCTTGGTCTTCCAATATTTGAACCACCAACATACGATCTAAGGTAAACGAACCATATTTGCTTCATTAAAATTCACGTCCATTTTTTAAGAAAATTCAAATAAAATATTTTATTTCTCAAGGGAATTGTTCTATGTTTGTGTCTTATTTACTTGTTCTCTGGTAAACAAAATGAACACCATGGGTGTGTCGTAGTGGTATATTTATCAGCCAACTGTGCTACCTTAACAGTTTTCTGGCTACAGTCTCTACTACGTACCCACAATTGATGAAATAAACAATAATCTCAATAATTGTGGGTTAATGCAAATGAACTTTTAAAAAGCAAAAAAGTGTAAAAACTCAATTCTTTTTATTTTCGCTTTCAAGTTCTAACTGCCCATCTAACATGCGTAAATAATGACTTAATTGTCTATATTATATTTTTAAGTACACGATGCCTTAAATTTAGTCTTGTAGCCGTTTTATCGCCATGTAGACCTTCTTTAAACTTGTCGCCTCAGTGCTAGACCATCCCGACCTCCAATCGATTCCAGCATATGTGGAAGGCAGTTGTTCGTTCAGGTTCAAGCCGTTCAGGTTGGATTGGTGGCATTTGTTATACCTGGAAAATTAGGAACTTCCATTAAAACTTAGATTGTCAGATTTCACTAGGATGCATTTTAGTGACGGTAGAGTTTCTTTAGTTTTTTTTTAATTAAAGTTTTCGTTCTCACTTCAACTAAACAGTTACTAGTGACCCCTCAGTGTCATGCATTACAGGACAAAGAGACATCACAGTTCTATTAAAAGTTTATTGGAGCTCACACCAAAGAACCCCTTTCTTAATCTCTTACCACCATGCTCCCCTGTACAC
>LR139312.1:0-16123 GCA_900659605.1 Tisbe holothuriae | reverse complement strand
GACGTGAGTATTTGTCAAAGACTCACAGACACGAGAACGACAAACATGATTTATCACACACTTTAAAGCGCAAACAACGGATAAAAGTGACTTTGTCATGGATGTTTGCAGATTTCACATTTTTTTGCATGGGAGACTTTTGAACGGATGTGAAACGTGTACTTTATACTGATATGATATATGAGTAAAATGTACATATTAGTCACATTACTGATTTTTTAATTAAAACTAAAAAAAATGCTTTTGGTCCCAAAATCAAGGTATTACATGTCAAATACAGTGTGTCCGAGCAAAAACGAGAATTTTTGCTGGAAGGAGAGAAATTTTGCATTATATGTATTAATTTAGCTTACAACTCTGTAAAAATTGCTGCACATATTAAATAATATGTGATTAGTTCATTCAAAAGGTTACCTAGGAAGTTATTATTGATGTAATTATGTAATTAAGTAATTAAGTAGCCAATAAAATGCCCTCCCAAGCCCAACTTTATGCTATTGTTATACTGACACAGTGGTTTCAGGAAAATTTATCTTTCGGCAAAGAATAATTGAAGTTTCTGGCTAAAATACGCGGGGAATATTTTTGAAATGAGTTCAATTACGATCAAAACAAAGTTAAAATACGCAATGTAACACCATTTTTGGCTTGGTGGCTTGGTTGGGTCCAGTGTTTGAGCACAGATGAGGTTACATTAAAACAACTGTGCTGTGCAAATGTCATGTAGTACAAACCAGTTACTATATGCATTGGAAAGAGCATAAATAGTAGATCTTGGTAAACTTTTTAGAGTGGTTTAATCAACCTTTTTAATGGTCACATTAGTAAATAGTCTCATTGTAACCCTCCATTTTTGCTTACTCTTGTCCTCTGCAAAGTCAAAGGAAGGGTCACCTTTATAAAAGTGAATGTCACACACAGGATATTAATTTTACAGTGCTTCTACTATAAGCATTTGAAAGAGCAGGAAATGGTGACATTATTAAGCTTTCAAAATGCTTAAATTGGTTCAATTTTAGCATTTACCTAGATCAAACATTTCAGAGTACAAACCACTTGAGGATTCCCGCGCGGAGCACTTCCAGCCATCTGTGCATTATTGGGTTCAATAGCCCTTACATTTTATTTTAGAGAAAAATGTTATTAATATTACATGTGCACTATAAGTGTGGCTTTTTGGAGCTGGCTTTGGATTTCTTGTATCTTAAATTACACGAAAGTTACAGAACACGGCGTGAAATTCTCATTTTTGCTCGGACACACTGTATATGTAAAGCGGCTTCGTTATATGAGGAACCTCTACTAAACTGCTTGCTAGTTTTGTGCTTTTTTGCCATGAAACATTATGATTATGGGTTCTTATCATGTGTATACGGAATAGTAGCTATGGCAAAAAAGTAAATGTTGAGTGATGTCTGACGAATTATTTTGGGGCGTTTCCTAAATTAACAAAAAACGTATTAATGAGGGAATCCTTTTTATATATAAAAAGATAACTTAATTTAATCCTTTTAACAGACTCCACTAATATTAAGAACCACCTTTAGTTTTACTACCTATAACTAATTTTTACATTGTCAACCTCCAGGACCTTCTAAATCCCAATATAAAACCGGAATTAACCGGTATAATTAAGCCTTAAGTCGGAAATACCAGCTTCAAGCACCTTGGCACATCTGGGCTAATTAACTCTTCTTACCTGTCAAAGTATATATAACAAACGATCTTGTTCCTTTCACTTTAAACACCTGGATAACACTTCACAAGTCACAGTGGTTACTGCAATCCACAGTGGTTTCCTGACCTCCTTACAATGCGCTGAACACTCTCTGAATGACTACGGGTTGGGAACACACCGCTCAGTTTTAAAGGCAGGCTGTGCTACCCAACGAGAACTGAAGGTGTATTGCGCTTGTTGCAAGACCGGTGTTGAGTTTTGTCGGGTGTTCAAGGGGGAGATTCTTCCAGACTTTTCTTTCCGCGCCCCGCTGGAGATGGAGAAAGAAGGAGCGAGCAGCGCTGCAAGAAGCCGAAAGAACGCGAACGTATATTACGACGAGCAGGGCATACAAAGGAGTTGTACAGTCATATGCAGTACAGTTTAGGCATACTTTAGGGTCATTCCTATTCAAATGAACTGGCTTTTGCCTCTACTAACTTGACTTCTGGAGACAATATGCAATTCACTAACTATAGTCAATTTAAGATACTATTATGCGCCGTATGATACTTTTTAGGGCACATTTTTAATGTTCTCTGAAGGGTGTCGACTTGTGTAAAAGTATGCCATACATTTGCGGTAGCCTCAGTATTATAATAAAGTTCTCTACAGCGTGGTGGGAGAGAATGAGCGAGGGAAGAAGAAGCATTATTTTGGGGCGCGGTCGGAAACACAAAACAACCCTGCCAAACTAACATGTGCATGCAAATCTTAAATTATTTTACAATATACTGAGGGTAGTAAATGAGTCTGGGAATAATTATAAATTAGTATATACGTACTAGGAAACTTGATATAATTGTAACATGTTTCTACCTAATTATGCATTAATTGAGTGATCTTTCTAAACTGCCCGTTTTACATATCATTGATTAAAAATATATACAAAGTACAAACATTCCCTAAGAAGGTCAGAGAATGAATTCGACCCAATCAGCATCTCTTCTTCCTAAATATTTTCATCTTCTTCTCAGTTAGAATGAGGTTGTTGAATTAATTGACTAAGCGGGCTCGAAACAATGCTAGGAGGATACTTCTATGCTTCTGGAGATTGCCAGAAAACAACATGGAAGCCACATTTGGGGGTCGAAAGGCAGTTTGAAGTTACTTTGAATATTTATTAATTATATAATATGTATTAACCGTTACTGATTACTGATATCCGATTTGGACTGTGGCTGTTTGGGAAAAAGAATTACTTTGCAATGTAACTCTTTAGTAAGGATTACAGTCAACTGCCTTTTGAGGGGGCGTCACTCTGTGTCTGACTCTTAGTGCCAAGAGTGAGTTTAGTGGTCTATGAATGGCATAAAGCTGGATGAGTGCTAGGCTATATTTGGATGGTTTAGAATGTGTTTAGCTAATTGACCGCAAAAAAGATGTGTAAGGTCTAAAAGTGCAAAAACGGTAAAATATAACGAATATGACCCTCGAATAATATGCATGGACGTAGGTTTTCTGTACTCCGTCAACCACCAAGACAGGAAAATTTGCATAAACCGACATAATAAAACTTGCGTTTTACGATGACAATTTATGCATAGATGGGACCATCTAAATGCATGGTATTTCTCCTGCATATACCAACATCAAGATGGTCTTTGAAGCACGTATTCCGATCATAAAAAGTCATAATATACCTGCAAAAAAGGGGTTTAAGTGAATTTATCTGGCGCCA
Organism: Tisbe holothuriae; assembly: GCA_900659605.1. Taxonomy (NCBI): domain Eukaryota; kingdom Metazoa; phylum Arthropoda; class Copepoda; order Harpacticoida; family Tisbidae; genus Tisbe; species Tisbe holothuriae. Next base: position 12,725 of record LR139312.1, on the reverse strand, counting down.
GAAAGAGAAATTTTGACGAGACGAGATTGCACACATCGCGGATTGCATCAGTCTGTGAAATTGAATCATCTTGAATCTGCTCCTCAGGTGGTAAAAGTGACAAAAAGAGATAATTCTGCGTCTTCTGTAAAAGGGCAGAAGAAGGCAACCCGTCAAAAATTAAGGCTTACAAAAAGATCATTCTTCTATGAGTCATATTATTCATGTGAAGCTTGAATGGAGTCTGAGAAGGGAAGATTTCTCTCTACTTGGAAATATAAAGATCGTTTTAATTGAACATGACAGATTTATTCCTTCCTCTTTCATTTATTTGCAATAGAAAAATAGTTATTTCATTTGCCAAAACAACTTTTGCAATTTAACGGATTTCAACTCAACTCAAAGCGCCATAATGCAACTCGGTATGACTTTTTTCGTCATGTTTAAACCCAAGAATGTTCAAAACGACCCTTTTTTCTGCCGAACTCTTGCCCCGAAAAAGCGAGAAGTCACTTTCTTCTTCATTCTTGTCCAGACAAGAAAAGTCTTGATCTCTTGCTTGTAGTTCATGACCCAGATGTGCAAAAACAAAGAGGGAAATAGACTGAGAAAGAAATGGGTTGAATGGGATGAGATTTGCACAATACAATGTTAAGCAAACCTCTCTCAGTTTTTTTGCATAAAATTAAATCCTTGACCTGGGCATCATCAGAGCTAGGTAATTTATTCAAAGTTTCTATGTATTTGTGCATTATCCATAAGTTGTGTAACTTGTGTATGATGTTAAAACATTGCTACAAGTATACTGTAAAATAACGACTTAAAATATTATTATTATGCCTATAGGGTTAACCCGGTTCTTGCTTATTAATAACTTGAGTAAGAGTTTAAAGTTCATTTATACTACCGCACAGCTGTACAGTATTGACTTAAAGATACCCAGTGTTGTGAAAAAGTTTCGAATTTCACATGTGTCTCTCTTTTTGAGACTGTCGCGCGCTAAGCTAACAAACATTGGGTATCTAGGGCATATGGACGGTCACCTTTTCAAGTAAGTTTATGCTATTTTTAAACATTAAACCAAGACTTTTATACTAGTTATTAGTCAACGGATTGTCCATACATGTATTTACATACTCATTGTTTTTGTTGTAAGGAACAAGACTTTTCCTTATAATTCCATGCTTTTAAGCCGAAAAACTCTCTTTTTTCTTCTCTTCATCAAGAAAGGAATTAGAAGCATTTTTCCTCACTTGGCACCCTGCCTAAAATCGTCCCTCGAACATACTCCACTTTTCTTCACACGGCCTAAATATCGCTTTCCCTGCCGCGTTTAAACAATGCTCTAATTAGACTTATCCCGGGTATAATATGTGTATATAATGAGGCCGCAGAAGCAGTTTCGATAACGTAAACAAACACATGTAAGTGTACTAATGGATATATAATTTGGCTTTGCCACATAAGCTACTAGAAAGTGTATAATTATGTGCAGCAGTGAAAATAATTACTATTTTGTTGCGATTTTCCATCACTGCAAGTATTCAAACTGATATTAAAATGGATCCTAGATAGTTTTGAAAATTAGTGGGCACATTTAATTTAATGTTATGTAGTCAATAAACAAGATAATATTCATATCACAGTAGCAATAGTTCTATATTATCACACAATTTTATTCTTCCAGTATTTAATGCAAGCTAAGAATCCCCGTAATGCATATTTTTGTCCGTAATATTCCACCCTATGTTATCCTTATAAAAGAACGAGAAGCTCCGCTTTTTATTACGTATTATGAGCAAAAAAGCGCTCCGCGTGGCGTCAGAGAAAGAATGTGTGAGTCATCAACGTTTCATTTCTGTATCAGCTACGGGGCAAAGGAAACTGTAGAAGCTTGAAGTATTAGGACCGACTAAAACTACATTAATAGTACATTTAAGTAGCCTTCAAGTAGCATTAGTATAATGTCAATTTTATGCATTACTTTAATTTTTACTCAATAAATATTCAAATAATCGAGTCGGGTTACGTCATAGTTCCAAGAAATGCGCGTCGACTTCAGACGAAAAAACTGAATCGAAAATGACTCCACTGGAAATCTGAGATCTCACAGTAGAAGAAAAATGTTCAGAGTCCAATTATTAAAAAGCTGAAGCAGTTCCTAAGGTGTTCCTTAGTGCTAAGTATTTCGTTTCAGCCAATGAGAAGTCACTATTTTGGCTAAAGGAGTACCTTAAGCGCTAAGTATTTCATTTGAACTTTTTAATAATCGGCCTCAGGTCTCGTCCTTATCAGTGTGAATATATCTTCTAAATTCACACTGGTCCTTATCTGTTTAAAAATGCATTTTTTTATTTATTTAATTCGTGCCCAACTGTGCAAAAGGTAGATTCCTGATGCGCCAAAATGCCAAATCCATAAAAGTGGCTTCAAAGTCGAGATGGAATTCGTGAGCATTGGAAGTGCATTTGGAGATTAGTTATGGTTACATTTATACAATCACGATTTGTTTAAATTAACGAATTAAATTAAAGATCATAGTAACCCCTTTTAATTAACTTTGATAGTAACTTACTAAGATTGACTATATATAAGGACCTCTAATTACTAGTAATTAGCATTATTAATAATTAAGCTATAATTATAATAGTACTATATGACCATATTGTTTAGCTATTAGGACCATAGATTACTACTTTACCTACCAGTCCTATTAGTGCGATTACTTCGCATAAAAATACTGCAATAACTCTCTGCGGCTATTAGTTCAAGTTTAAGCCTTCAAAGGTGGAGCAATCGCGATAAATTGCATTGATAAAGATTCGTATTTTTATTCCTCCACATAAAATTAAACGGCAAGTTTTCTTTTGGCGGCTCGTAATCTGAACGAAACGAAAACAACTATTTTATAAAATAACACCCAGAGCAGCCAGAGCAAGAAGAATATTATGTTTTGACTGTTTTGCTCATATTTGGGTCCTATAGCCCTGAAATTCTATCATATAACGTTGAGCAGTGTGTACCAATTACGGACCAAATAAGGCAAAAATTACTCTCTACACTCTAACGGTTCTCGTCCCCTTTTTAACTTGAGTTCCATCATACGTATTATACGAGCATTATTTATAGTTTATATACTTATAAGAAGTGTATTATTAGTATTTCTGTTTGGACTAGAGGTTACAAACATCTTTAAGTTTAATGATATAACTAGAACGTTGCGTTATTAAGGTTTATATTGCTCGGCACAAAACCGCCCACGCTCCTGTTCCACCGAAATCTGTCCTGTAAAGATTATTTTTCTGCGTTCTCCACCCTTAGTAAAGAGAAATTGATGGGGCTTCTTTCTTATCAGAGAAGAGGCAAATGAGCAAAAAAGATACTACTTTGGATGAAGGGACGATGGAAATATATTATAGGAACAGCAGCTGTTAATGGGTTAAATTATATTTTCATTTTCAAAATCATTGTTTCATGTTCAATTTCTTGTCAATGTAGGATACATTTATTAAGAGACATAATGGCGTAGCAATAACTGTTCCCTAAACTGTCCTTTAACATAAACACCATGCATTTTTGCTCCATTATCATCTTTTTCGTGGGTTTTTCGTTCGTCTCATTGCTTTTTGAGACATTCACGTGGGTGGAGACAAAAAAGGTTCCAATTTGAGGAGGAAATAATGGTGTTGACATTGAAGGATTGGAAGAGGAGAACAATCCACACTGATCAGGAAGCCCTGGCAATGACAGAAAAAAATGCCCATTTCAGCCAATAATATTTCCTAGTGAACTGGCTCTTTCCCTACGTCTGACAAAATTTTGAAAAAAATCCTTGGAGGGAAAGGCCGCTTTTTGGCCATTTTAAAAAAGGTACCAAATGCGGGCCATAAAACAAAAGATTTCAACATAATTACTTTTTTAACCTTAAAAATGTGCTTCAGATGGTCTAGCTAATTTTTTAATTAGAATTTTTCTTAGTAAATAAATATTTTTGTATGGGTACCTCCTTTTTACTTATTTTGGGTTGATGGGCCAAAATTGAGGTTTTTTGAAAAATTCTCAAAAATAGCTAGCTCTAGCAAAAAATTTTGTTTCTTAGACCCTCCCTTAAATTTAATTTTTTAGTTTTCGTATTTTATACATCCCTTGGCTTAAGTTGGTTATTTTAATGATATTGAAAATTGCTCATTTTCAATATGTGTCTATTTCAAAACAAGTTTTAAGCACAATACACACATGCAAAAGCCTTGTAAACATGATAAAACATATGAGTTAGGTCCAAATTGACAATGTAAAGTGAAAAGAAAAACTTCTTTATTGCAAAACCGCATGATTCAAGACTGTTTATTCTGCATATTTGGAGAAATTCCAAAAAAATAGGTAACTTTAGAGAGGTTGTACAATAATTTAAACACATGAAATGGCAATATTTTACAATTTTTTAATGTTTTTGGATACTACTTTAGTGATTTATTTAGTTTTGATAAGTACAACCAATTGATAATGTGCCAAAAACTAGTTTTGAAATAGTCTTATATCGAATATGAGCACTCTTAAATATCATTTAAATACTCAATTTTAGCCCAGGAAAGTATAAAATATGAAAATTCAAAAATTGGATTTAAGGGAGGGTCTATGAAACAAAATTATTTGCTAGAGCTAGCTATTTTTGAGAAATTTTCAAAAAACCTCAATTTTGGCCCATCAACCCATAATCAGTAAAAAGGAGGTACCCGTACAAAAATATTTATTTACTAAGAAAAATTCTAATTAAAAAATTAGCTAGACCTTATGAAGCATATTTTTAAGGTTAAAAAGGTTATTAAGTTTAAATCATTCGTTTTGTGGCCTATATTTGGTACCTTTTTTAAAATGACCAAAAAGCGACCTTTCCCTCCAAGGATTTTTTTTCAAAATTTTGTCAGGCGTAGGCAAAGATCTAATTCACTAGGAAATATCATTGGCTGAAATGGGCATTTTTTTCTGTCATTGCCAGGGCTTCCTGATCAGTGTGCGTTTTAAACCCCCTTTCCTTCTTCGTCCCCTTATCTAGTCTGTGCATGTGTCTCTTTATGGGCCAATTTCACGAAGGGATCAGTCATACATGGGAGCATAACATACTTAAAATATATCGTGGACATTAATACTCATACTTTTAGAAAGTTAATGTACTCGTACTTAAGAAGTTAAGCCATGAAATAAGAACTTAGTCTCCCGCTCCATGTATGATTTTCACGCGTGCAAGAAATGACTTAATTGTCCTCCCGATTTATTATTACAACTTGGTTTAACCCGAAGAATAATAGCGTTGGTAACATTGCATGGTAAAACAATAATAATATTTTGTTGAAGGGAGAAATATATATGTTGTGTTTGTTCAGCATTTTAATAATATAGTGAATAAACCGGACGACATTAGTCGACATAATATATGTAAACTGTAAATTACTGTAAATTAAAAAGGTCTCGTGTAATACATATTAAATAAGTAGCCTGATTTTTACATATAATCTAAGCATCCACTGAACTGGATATTCATGTTCCCGCCAGAATCCTTGCAGATACGTCACGACCGTCGTCGTAGTCGAAAATATATTTCCATTTCCGACAAGTCAAGACACGATTGAGATGTAATGTCAGCTCCAAAGCAAGAGAAGCTCAGGACTGTTCAAATGTTATGCTATGAATATGTCCAGAGTGAGATGGTTTTAAGCAACATTTTCGAAGGCCCCTTGACAAGGTTATTTTCTCTCTAAACGCTTGTCACTTTATATGGTTATATTAGGATATCCGGAGTACGTTTATAATATGCACAGGAATTGTAGTATGTGAGCTACTATCTTACATATACATGGCATAAATGGATGTTAAGTAATGTGCATGGGCCTAAATTAACCATGAAAATTTGCACAATACTCTCTGGACCGTAAAGATACAGTATGTATATTTAAACCTATTGTTAATACAATAGAAATTAGTCAAAAGGATTGATTTTATTCAATCTTTACAAAAGTTTTCTAATAGGAATATTTGCAGTTGACCTAATTTCACTTTATTCCTCTACAAAAGAGAACAGTTGAAATTACTTGCGCAATGTTAAATTTTAAACTTAAGTTCCTGCTGCGCTCAAGGCTCAACTTCCCCTTTTCCAAAACAAATCCCAAAATACCTCTCTATATTTTTGGTCACATTTGTTTCTTCCCTTCAGCTCTTGTATTAAGCAGAGCCCCCAGGCGCAAAATAACTACATTATAATGTATAACAAAGGCATCAATAGCCCCAAAATATGTTCCAGTTTTGGACATGGCTGGAAATAATGAATACTTAATATGTTATAATACATCAATTATGGTCAATAGAACCAGCTTTAGGCCATAACATGGTGGTCATTTTTAACCCAAATACCTTTAACAGAGATTTTTGACATTTTTCCTGATTCATTAGTTATAGTGGACTGGGAGAGTTGGGATATGAGTCACTTTTACAATGAAGCCTCTCTAGAAAATATGCCAATTTCCCTATTCTTCTATATTCTCCCACCCAAGGACAAATGCCTTGATTATGATACACAAAAGACCATTTTAGACCTTAAATGAGACATTATATTTTAGGGCATGACCTTCGAATACGTCCAACCATTTTGTTTTGTGTAGACAAGAAAATCGTGATTTAAACGTTTGAAATATTGACGTTTGGTTGACCGCTGCTGAATATATTAATGCAACTTTGGAACTTCTGCAAAATGGATAGTTTGTAACTATCTTATAGGTTCATTTGTCTCTAAATGTTAAACTTAAAACCAATTGCAATTCAGTGATTTAATTTAAAAAAACCTTAATCTTTAACACCCCACTTTAATGAAGTTTTAATAGAAGCCCCAAAAAATGAAAGAAAAAAGTGTAATTGATGGGGTTGACATTTAACTCTTGGGAGGGAGAAAAAAGGAAACAATTTGAAAATTGGGAGTTCCTGATGCCAAAGGCAACGTTTGCCGCAGAGAAGAAGGAATAGCTCAAAATATTTAATACCTTAAAAATTACATAATATGTATAATAAGTAATTAACTATTATATTTTATTTATAACACAGCAGACGAATCTTGACTGTTTTTGTATATCATTTATAACTATACACTACGTACAATAATAACGTTAAGGAGGCCTCTTTCATTAGTTGCCGGTTCCACACTTGTGTTTTTAAACCCCCAAAGAGAAGTTTCATTGTCGCCGGAAATGAGCGCAGTTTGTAATTAAGGACGAGACAAAAAGATGGGCTGAGAATGAGATAAAAATGAGTTTGTGACGGGATTTGCTGTAAAGGTTGTAAACACAATATTTCAAGGTAATCTAAGGCTATAAGACACATGTATTTTAAGACTAATGAGGCATTCACTATGCAAATTTTAGGTGTGTAATATAACACATGCAAGTAGACTAAAGGAATGCATTAGTTTCTATGTTTCTAGATTATATTTGAACTAAAGACAACCCTGTCAGTCAATTAGAATTTTGTCCAACGCTCAAGCCCGATCCCACTGTACAAAATATCCCCTGTCTGCACTCATGCACTCATTCTCCTCACACTTCTTCTTCCATTTCATGATCTCTTTGTTTTTTGAGGTTAACTCTGCTGCCATGACTCTAAATAAATAAGGAGAATATCGAGATCATGCAGTCTCAAAAGGCACGAAGAATGTATGAGAAAGAAGAACCTTTTTGTAGACTTGTGCTGCTGCTACTCCGGGCGGGAAGGAAATAAATATAAGGGCGACTCTTGCACAGACCATAATTTTATTAAGCTATATTGTTAATAAGTGTAATGGGATCTTGTATGTTACTTAAGCTCTAATCAGTATTAATAGCCTGTGTAATTGATGCCTTGCACCGGTCCGTACAGTAATCACAAATAAGTAGGAAGGGGATCAAAGAAGATATAAAAAGGTGAGAGAAGCGGGAAACGGAGGAAAGAAGAAGAAGCGGAATTCGCACGTCACGATTACAACTGGAGCAGAAGTTAGGGATGACATTTTATAATAATATTATACTGTTACAATCAAAAGAGACAACATTGCTCTCTAATAATACTTGGTCAACCCTGCCTGAAAGTGAGTTGAAAAAGTGACACTATACATCGCTATTTTATTAAACTCTTCATTAGGTGGCCACGGAAGAAATGAAATTTAGCATAGGAACCTCTCCATATTTGCGTGATTAGCATCAGCTGACATGTCCGTCTAGGGACTTGGTGTGAGCAGAGAAACTTTGGTGTGAGGCTCTTGAAAGTGCAAAAGAGAAACAAAGATAATTTAAAAGGTACAAGTCACAAGTGCATCGTGCTCTACCAATACAGCATCTCAAAGAGCAGGAAAAACAGATCAAATACGTCAAAAGCCCGGCCTGACCAAGCACTAAAAGCCACTAAGACTCGACCAGCTCCTACGCCGTCAGCGCAAGCACGAGCTTCTACGGCAACAAGTACAAAGACGGCCAATGTATTAATATGACAATGACGTAATTAATAGAACTTTCAGGATTTCTCAACAAGATCGGCCACCCTCTCCGGCTTCACGATCTACGAGGCCCCCATGAGCTACTACAACCACAAGAGGACGCCGTGCCGATTGCCAAGAGGAAGCCAGCCGTTGTGACTTTCTCACGCGGCGTCATTTTACAGGAGGCCCATCACGAGGAACTGTGATGCCCCCATGAGACTGCTGTGACGTTAAAAAAACCACAAGGTCATACTGAGACTACAGTGCCAAAGGCTTGTAATTCATTATATTTTCCGAGCTCATGTGTAATTTAAAACATTATCGCAATTGTTACTAGTTTCTTGCTTGCAAAAATCAATCAATCTAGAGCTTGTTCTGACATCTTGATACTTCCGTGTATTTTCGCGCTCAAACGGCTCCTCACACCAAGTCCCTAGACGGACATGTTGCAGAGACAAAATAGTCACAAAAATATGGAGAGGTTGCTGTTTAATAAAGGTTACCTAATGAAGAATCTTATAGCTTAGCTATGTATTGGAATACTGAACGTCATTTGAAATGGAAAAGTACTAATTAGGGGCTTGACATGATTGAATAGACATAGTACGGTTGCACTGACTCGTGCATATTGCACAAGTACTTTTGGACGTCGAATTGTGCAAGCATTTAACTGGTATATGGTACATTTCATTTGTACTAAATTTTATAGAATTAAGTTATTGGCTACCGAGTATGGGTAAGTACTCTAAATAGTAGTAGCAAAAGTATAATGCCCTGTTTTATTTATGTTTCCTTTGAAGACCATATTAAACCCACTGTGTCTGATGACCTTGAAAAACGTCGCACTATTTTCTCATAATCCCGGATTAATTCGTATGATTATTTTTATTGTTGTCGCTTTTCCTGAGTGGGGACAAAAGTCGAAATGTCCATTTGTTACAGATTGAAGCTTAATTAAGGTAATTACAGGGGACGAAAGAAGAAGGAGGGCCTTAAAGCGGTTTAAAGAAGACGTAATTCTGAGTCCGGGACAAGGGTGGGAATATTAATAATTAATTATTGTATTATTTATATATTAACCATTTTGATTCAAATAATTAAGTTCACTATATATTATTCCTCAATGTGGAAAATATAAATTTATTTCTTTAAAACTTACCTGATTAATCTCTGTACTTGAAATAATGTTTAAAAATAAGTTCAATATGCGTTATTATGACGATAAGGGTTAAAATTAATATATATGTAGTCATGTCCCATACCCTTGATGTCCTTCTCCTCACTGATATTGCATGTCAGCGCTGGATTATTTTCACCGACACTTTTTGCGCCCTAGAAAAATTATAAATTTCGCCGCCAAAAGAAATGTTTCAAAATTAACTGCATGCAAATTAATTCCAACCAGACTGGGGTAATAATATGGTCTTGATAATTCAAATTTCCCGCTCTTTCTTGGTCGTCATTCAGGGCCACTTTTTCGCGCCTATTATTAATTTAATAATGATTAATGCGGAAAGAGACTCAAAAGTGCATAAATTGGGTCGAAACATGCGAATAAAGGGACACCTTAAAGAGTGTCGAAACTGTGCAAAAAAGTGAATAAAATTGTTTGAGACTTTTGGAGCCGGCTCCATGTGTGTTAAGCTGTGTTTTCCGAAACCAAACTCTGTTTAACTTTGTTGGCAGCAAACAGGAGATACATTTCCTTACATGATCTACTACTACACGAGTAGTTATGATAGAGAGTGCACTTAACATGCAACAGGCAGTGTGCTTAAACAATGCATAAAAAGGCTTGGATAATGCATCATCTACATTATGGCCAGTTTTTAAAAGTGGAAGTTAGCAACAGCACGAAAACAAGAGAAGGTTTGTTGTTACATGTGGAGTCCGTTACTAACCTCTCTAAAATTGTGTTTTTATCCTTCCTGCATGGATGATTTTAAATGCTAGGTCACGAAGTAGAGTAATGCAATAATCATATTTGTATGCTTGTGCCAATATGATCAATAATGGTGTTGTACTGGCATTGTTTTATTGATGTGCACTAAACAGCCTTCCTGAATGTAAATAGCTTAGCAACATTTAAGCACGAATAAATCATATGTCTTCTTCCTCTTGCATTCTTTTTGCAGACCCTGTCATTTTTACCACGTTCTCCACCAGGGCGTTTCTCGTTTCGTAGTTCGTGTTATGCCTTCTTTAAAGGGATCATTTTCGCGGTTTTTGCCGGTTTTGGTGATTTATGCTCGACGAGTTGGTGTTGGATAGACACGAGAAGTTAAATACAGGGGTTGAGTGTGAATATAGGGGACTATTACTATGGCAAATATTCAGTGTTCCGTCTACGCCATTAAGTACTTTTCTTAGTATAAACTACACCAAAAATGTGATTGAGTAAGGCCAATATTCAGTGTTTGTTTGTTCATGCAATTATTAGCTTACTTATGTGTTATTTAACCCTCCGACCCAACTTTAAAATCCCTTGTTTCCCCGCCTAGAATGTTTAATTCCAGACGCACTCGTCACGTGCTCGTGAGAAATGATTTTCTCTCTTCGTGCTGTTGCTAAATTTCAAGGACAAATCTTTTGACGCTTGAATAACGAAACAATGCACAATGGGTTTAGAGACTTTTAAGGGCATTATTATAGCTTCCAAATTGTGTTACTCCAGGACATATTTTCCTGATTAATTAACTTGCTTTTAAAACAACTGTGTCTGTAGTAGATATGTTATTGCGTGGTTTTACCTCTTTTCCATGGAAACGAAACCGAATGTATCGTTTTGTGTGATTGTTTTAATCACTTATGTGCGGACGGAAGCATTTTAAATGTTTATTTTAAGCAACATTCTATGTTATGAATAATTTTAAATGCGTATCTTTTCCCGCCAAAACTGGTTCCCTCCCAAATCTCCATCTCGCCCGAAGTGAACAAATTTATTTTCGTCGAATGTCAAATATAATAATAGCTTACAGTTTAGAACGAGTCCATTCAAAATGCGTGTAAAAATGTCCTCAAAATGCATTCCAGTGACCGGGCGACGAAAAGAGGAATCTCTGATGCTTACCTAAAATATGAGAACAAATGTAATTTTTGTTTATGAACTATTTATTGACTGCGTTTTGTAATAACAATTTTGTATGACCTTTCACGGATATCTACATACACAGGTTCTTGGACTATTACTTCAAGTCTTATAAATGTACTCATCAGCGTGTATTTTGAGTCCCCAGATCGATTGAATAACCCACTTTTATGAGTGTTATCCAATATTTAGACCCTACATATCTTCAAAAATATTAAATATAGGCATTATTGACTTTATTTTGACTCTGGCTAAACGTTTAGAATCTTGATGTTGTGTTACCGTGCAAGGCTCATTTCGCAAACTTTCTCCTCTACTACTTCTTCAATTTAGCAGCTCTCTTCTTCTTCTCGTCCCCCTTTACCCTTTAAAACAAAGCGTTTTGGGCCTAAACTCGACAGTTTATGGCTTTTGGGGGCAGAGGGGACGTTACATGGGTACTGTAGTACAATAGAAGGCCTTATAAACATAGTTTGGGGAGTCATACATGGGAACAGGTATTAATAAGTTTTAATAATGTCATTGCGAATGTATCATATAGTTGTAGTTTTTCCATATATTATATAGTGTATGTTAATACTTCACCTACGTTTTCTAAGTCATAAATGTTCACATGGGGAAAGTTGGGCTCAAGCTTCGTTATACCAGAAAGGCAAACACTGCCCTGCACGGTTTTTTATTCAATTATTACACACATTTGAAATTCGTTCCCGCTCTTCGTGATTAAATCACCTCCTTTGGCAGATATTACATAACAAGGATATTTTGCAAAAAATATAATTTTGCACTTCTCTGTGAAATTTTGTGCAAAAATGGAAACGGGGAAAAGTGGAAAAAAGTATGAACTTTCTGACATCCGTACTGATATCTTTCAAAGTTACGCTAAAAAAATGTTAAGCATTGGTATGATCGTTGTAGACTTGTAATACTACTCTCCCTAACAGTTACACTATTTAAAGTTAGATAAAAGTGTACATCTAGACTACAAAGCAATCCCACTATCAAAAATCCCTTCCCTTGTGCCAATATATCTCTTCAGAGATAATCACCGTTCTCAGCTTCTAGATCTTCTTCTATTCCGGAATTGAGACACTCAGTCTTTCATCTCCAGGATGGATTATTCTCAAGTCTAAACTTGTTTCCTCTAATGGAAGATGTGCAATAAGA
>LR139311.1:1271-20263 GCA_900659605.1 Tisbe holothuriae | reverse complement strand
GAAGAATGTCACCCAACTTATAAATAAGTTTTATTATCAAATTGTCGCATTTCACAAGAGAGTTTTAGTCGATTTTTTTCTGTAGACCTGATTTGCTTTATTTGACCAAGATGATGTGAGAAAAGGGGAGAAGTTGCGAAACATAAAAACCCGTCGAAAATATGCCATCATTGCACGGAAAAGATAACTAATTATGGAAGAATGACTTCTTGGTGTAGTATTCACGTTTATGAATAGGTCTAAAGAGAGAGAATGTTAAGTGTTATGTACGTTCAAAGTATATTTAAGAAACACATGAAATACACAAAGATTTTATTTATAAATACGCTGTCTTCACGAACATAAATTGCGTCGTAGTTTTGTAGGTTAATGAAATTCATGAATATCGGCAAAAAAATTAATGAAATGTTTAAAAAATCGAATACTTTACAAGTCGCTGATCCGCTGAAAAAACGATTCATTAAAGATTAGATTATTCGACAAGGCCTACTTATCTTTGAATTAAATATGTATTGAATAATTACATTTAATAAATATTATAAAGTTTAGAGGTCAATAGAGTAAATATGTTTGTACACTTATGAAGGATTTATTGCAAGGATTGTGAAAGACTGGGAATATTTTGTGTGCTTCAGACAATGTTTTATATGAATGCTCCAAGATAAGCCTTCATGGGAGGCCTTTATTTTCACAATTTCTGCACACTTAGCAGTGATTGGCGATAGTATTGCTAAATGTCTGTTCAATCTACGCAATTTATTGAACAAGCTCAATATCACAACAAATACTTTAAAAGGTTCATAAGACACCCAAATAGGGATTTGCCTCGATTAAAGACTCTAAAAAATTAGCAAAAGGGTGTTTGTGCCAGAATCACTTCCTCTTATATGATGTCACATCCTTTTACTCAAGTTTTTGCGCCTTACTTTTACTAATATCTGCATACATGACACAGAAGAATAACTTTGCATACATCACGTCATCGATGTGTCAATATATCCGACTTAACCCAATATGAGGGAAGAAATATCATAGGCGACAAAAGTGAATTATGGGCAACAATTCCTGACTACTAACATAACATAATGAGTAATCTTGGACAATTTAATAGACTAATCAGATTTGTTTATTAACGCTACACCGTTTATAGTTATACAATTGTACTGACAGAACTCCCAATTTCATTTTTTTATTCATAAACTTACATTCACACATTTCATCTTCATCTTAATCCATTTCGTCATATACAGTCAACAAGTCCCATATCTAAATAAACCCAATCGATCGATATAAAAAAGTTATCTCAAATATGCAGCGAATGTGATTCAAGCATTGGCTGATAAGGCCAAATATGTGAGGTTCTAATCTCTATGTATAGTCAAGGCCCTTTTTGCCCTTCCTAACAGTTCCTCTAATTCCCTGAGAATCTAGCAGTAGTCGTGTTGGCAGCCCAGTTTCTTCAGTAGTCTGGGGCATCTTCACTGCCCCAGAGCAGAAATTAGTTACTCCAAAACAAGGGTGTTAGCATTGTTTGAACGCAGAGAGGGTAACTGAAATAACTGAACAAAAGTGGTGTGCAACTAACATTTATTTATCCATGTAGGTTAGCCCAACCCCAATAATAAGCCTGTGAAAAGGCTTGGGAACAGTAAGAGTTCAACAAAAAAGGGTAAGATCAGAACAATTTAACCTTAAACTATAGTTGTTCAAATATATTGTTTCAGTCCTTGAGAATGTCTTGCAGCGCCACAGAGGGCGCGCTCATCGGCGTCTCTATTTATGCAGGTGTGCTCACCGGCGCGGTTGTCCTGGCGCTGGTATGGATGTTCTGCAAGAAGGTAAGCAAAAGTATAACAGTAAACAAATAGATGTAATATAATTTGATAGATGTGTAGTCAAATACAGTACTATAAATAACATTACTGCTTTACAGAAGGACAAAAGCACCGACCCGGCACCCCAGGCTCAGCAGCAAGCTCAGCCCAAGGGCGTTGCCAATGAAGGCTATGCAGACCCAGAAGTGGGCGGGGGAGACCTGAACGTGACCATCGGCGCTGCAGCTGGCGCCAAAGCGGGCGACAGGCGGAGGAGGGGATCAGACTCGAGCAGGTCCAGTTTTGGATCGGTGCTCACCGATGTGGAACGTGGACACCGACAGGAGGTAAGTTTTTTAACCTGTGCATGTTATAACAACTGTACTTAAAATTGTGTTGTTTTAGCATCGTGGGTCGGTTAAAAGCAGCAGCAGCTCGTCAACATTCTATGGAGAGGTGTCGGAGCGGACTCCAGAAGTGCCAGTAAGCATGCTCTTATGCGCAATGAGTCATCATTTATAACGTGTAAACATTTTACAGCGGCGAGTGCCCCGCCCCAGCGAGACCTCGGTCGGCACCACCGAGTTCCACGACGCCCTTGAGTACGACAACAACGCCCGGAAGTCGAGCAGCTCCTCGTCCTCGTCCGACTCGTCCACGGCCACGCTACAGAGCGACAAGAACCGCCACGTGTACGCCAATGTGCCGCCGCCGGAGAAGAAGTTGGCGCCGCCACCCCCGATGAAGAACCCGCCGCCCATGATGGATATGTCGTCAGACTCGTCGTCGGTGTCGTCCGTGGATAATACGGCGTAGGTGTTGTACAGGGTGCGGCAAGGAGTTGACACTGAGTCGCATTCCTTCATGAAAATGTCAGTTATTTAGTATTACAACTTGCAACTGTTAACTTTTACTTTAAAGCTCTTGAAGATGAGTGCCATTCTGCTGCACCCTGTGCAATATTAAAGGCACTTTTCTTTCATTTCTTAACACTTGAATATTTAGGTTCATTGTGGCTCCGAAACTCGACCTTCAACGTCAAAAGTCCAACTCAAGCTCATCTAGCTCAAGCTCATCCTCTTCTGGGGATAGCGTGATCCAGCGCCCTGCCTTAGTCACTACTACGGCAGTGACCGGAGCAGCAGTCATGGCAAAGCGACCGTCAATAACCTCGGCGTCATCCATCGACGCTCAGCCAAAGTCCGTCGACCCAGTCCAGGAAAAGGAGAAGAAACGCCGCGGCCTCGGAGGCCTCTTCCACCGCAGCAAGGAGCGCAAGCACTCTACCAGCAGCTCCTCTGACAATGAGGTCAACGAGGACGACGTGAAGCGCGGCCATCTCCTTGGCAAGATGGGCGCCGCGATCGGGCTGAGCAACCGGAAGCACTCTGACGCGTCCAGCATCAGCGAGGTGAGCAGCATCGACAACAGGCCCGTCCAGATGATGACCAAGGTGGAGAGGACGAGCTCAATGTCGTCGGTGGAGCCGCCGCCGATCAGAGTGGCGCCGATGCCGACAAAGATGGACACGTCGTCGTCATCCTCGTCCTCTTCCGACTCGGAGGATAGCATCATCGAGCCGGCTCCCATCATCATTGAGAGGACGGCTCCCAAGGAGAAGAAGGGATTCGCCTCCAAGATCAAGGAGCGAATGCACCTCGTTCGGAAGAGCTCCTCCGAGAGCACCATCAGCATTGAGCCGCCACCGATTGTGGTCGCACCGATCCCGGTTGTAGTGCCAGATCGGAAGCTCAGCTCGTCTTCCTCCAGCAGCAGCAGTAGCAGTAGTGACTCCGACCAGGACATGGTAGTTGCCCCGCCGCCCTATGAGCAGGTGCGTGCCGTCAGCAGTGACTCGGACACCACTGATGCCAGGCTTCCTGCACCACCACCGCTGAGGCAGCAGCCCACAATCCAGCAGGAGAGCTCATCTTCGTCAAGTAGTAGCAGCAGTGAAGATAGTGGTGATGAACAGCAGCTGAGGAAGACTCCGCCTCCACCACCAGTAGCAGTGAGGACTTCTCTGGAAAAGCAGCGTTCAAGGTCTTCTTCTTCCTCCTCTTCCAGCAGCAGCAGTGACGAGGAAAGGAAGCGTATTGTCTTGCCTGTTGTGGTGGCACCGAGGCGAGTGAGCAGCAGCGATGAAGAGCCTCCACCAATCGTCATTCCTGTGGTTGCAAGGCAGGACTCCTCCAGCCAGTCTTCCTCTTCTTCCTCGTCCTCGTCGGCTTCCAGTGAAGATGAGGCTCCAAGGGAGAACATTGTGGTGGTTGCCCCTGTTCAGAAGCTTCAGAGGGAGTCTTCAGCCTCTTCAGCCTCAAGCAGTGATGAAGAGCCAGCTCCAATCATCATCCGCCCCATGACACCAGTTGCTCTGGTGAAGACAGACTCCTCTTCATCCTCATCCTCCTCTTCTAGCGATGAGGAAGAGCAGCCAAGGAAGATTGCCATTGTGCCAGTGCGACAGGAGAGAAAGCCGTCATCTGCCAGTGAGAGCGATGTGGAGCCGCCACCTATCATCATCCCGGCTGTCTTGCCAAAGTTGGACAGATCTGGATCTTCCTCTTCCTCATCATCAGAGGAGGAGCCAGTAGTTGTGGTCCGCCCAATTACACCAGTCCGCCTGGTTAAGGAGGCATCCAAGTCATCCTCTTCTTCCAGCAGTGACTCTGATGAAGAACCAAAGGTGGTTGTCCGTCCCATGACACCAGTTCAGCTGGAGAGGAAGTCTTCCAAGTCATCATCATCTTCCAGCAGCAGCAGCAGTGAGGAAGAGGAGGAGCCCAAGGTGGTGATTAGGCCAATGACACCAGTCCATCTGCAGAAGCAATCTTCATCTTCATCAAGCAGTGAGGAGGAAGAACCAAAGGTTGTCATCCGTCCAATGACTCCAGTTCAGCTGGTTAGACAGTCTTCCCATTCCTCTTCTTCCAGCAGCAGCAGCAGCAGTGATGAGGAGCCCAAGGTTGTAGTCCGCCCCATGACACCAGTTCAACTGGTGAAGCAGGCTTCTTCCTCCTCTAGTGAGAGCGAAGAGGAGCCGCCTCCAATTGTGATCCCTGCTGTGGTGCCAGTTGTTGTTGTAGCAAAGAAGGATAGCTCCTCCTCCTCCTCCTCCTCCTCTTCTTCCTCCAGTGAAAGCGAGAATGAGGAGCCTAAAGTGGTCATCCGTCCTATGACACCTGTCCACCTGGTGAAGCAGTCATCTTCCTCCTCCTCCAGTGAAGATGAAGAGGTCAAACTGGTCACTGAAGTGGAGCCTCCACCAATCATCATCCCAGCAAGGAAGGATTCCAGCAGCAGCTCATCCTCCTCTTCCAGTGATGAAGAAGAAGAGAAGGTTGTCATCAGACCAATGACACCAGTCCGTCTGACCAGACAACCATCGGCCTCATCCAAGAGCAGTGACGATGAACCAGAGCCAATTGTAGTCATCCGGCCAATGACGCCAGTACGCAAGCAGCCAACACTAGACTCCTCCTCCTCCTCCTCTTCCTCCTCGTCCAGCAGCTCCAGCAGTGAAGATGAAGATGAAAAGAAGATTGTCATCCGACCCATGACCCCGGTGGCTGAGAAGAGCTCTTCTTCCTCTTCCTCCAGCAGTGACTCTGAGCCAGTTAACATCCGACCCATGACCCCAGTCCGCTCAGTCCAGATCATCAAGGACTCAGCGTCGGAGAATGACACTCCTGAGCCAGAGATCCGCCCAGGGCCGCTTGTCCGAGATCAGTTCCAGACGCTCAGACGGTCTTCTTCGTCTTCTGAGAGCAGCCTCAGTGACCCGAATCAAGGCCCGGTGAGCATTCTGAAACCGTCAACGGGAGGTGCTGTTGTCATCACCAGACAGAGAAGTAGGAGCAGCTCCAGCAGCAGCAGTTCTTCCTCTTCCTCGGAAGATGAGAAAAAGATCAACATCAGCATTGAAGGAGACAAGGACGTCAATGTGACAATTGTCAGGTCACGAGAGCAGGCTCCTGTGGTTACCGTTAGTCGGAGGAGTAGCAGCAGCTCAAGCGACGACAGCACCAAGGAGCCTTCTCCTATCATTATCGCGCCCGTTCGGAGGAGCAAGTCCCATGATCGGAAGAGCAGCAGCAGCAGCAGCTCAAGCGACGACAGCATCAGGGAGCCGCCTCCGATCATCATTCCTCCCGTTCGGAGGAGCAAGTCCCATGATCGGAAGAGTAAGAAGTCGAGCTCCAGCTCCAGCAGCAGCTCTAGTGATGACAGCTCTCGGAGGTCCAAGAAGAGGAGCGGGCTCTTTGCTCGGAAGCGCGCCACCTCCGAGTCGAGCATTAGCAGCCATGATGGCGCTCCCATTCGGAGGAGTCCCAGCGAAGGATCGGTGCTTAAGGGAAGAACAAAGATTGACGGATTCAATGAAATGGGCTATAGAGTCAAGTTTGATTAGACATGTATATTAGTAACCATGTGTAACGTACTGTGTATGATGATTTTAAAGGCTTTCAGCATGTTGGCTTTTGGAGAGGGAGATTTAAGCTAGCTGGAAGGATTTTATATATTGCAAAATTTTGACTTCTCTATACAAACTTTTTATATAATGCAATATTCTATGGTAAGACCAATGGTTCTCTTTTTAAGACAATGCAACATAATAACAGAACATAAATATTAACTTGTTAGATTTAAGGCCCATTTTATGTATCAAACCTAGCTAAATCACCAAGATATAACAGAATAAACTAAATTTAAAACCCTCCTAAAAGCCAATATGTTGTTGTCTCATTTATTATCATACTGTACGGTACGGGTTCTAAAATGTTTGGTAGTAGCTAGGATTGCCAGACTTCATGTTTAAAACGTAAATTACTGCAAATGGCGTATCTGTTTTACTGAGTATATGGTTAATATCTAAAGTAATGTAGCCCGCTCAAAGCACTCTATAGCCCAGAAACCCACTGTCCCAAACCTCAGGCCCCTCGCTCCCCCTCCCTAATGGATCGCATAAAACGCAACGTGGGCTGGAAGCGCAACAAGAGCCAACAAGGCATCTCAGACTCCAGCTCCACGGACGAGTCGAGACGTAAGAAGAGCATCATCTACGGGGCGATGGCAAGGCGCGGTAGTAGCTCGTCCTCCACATCGGTGGAGTCAGCGGCTGCCACGCCTATGAGTGCCAGGTCTCGTTCAGGAACGTTCTTCCCAAATACACCCATTATTAAGGTAAGTCATAAGGACAACAAACTCTTGGCACTATCCAAGCTTGGCTCTCACTCAACTTTGATTGAAGGGAAGTGAATGTTTATACATATATCATGCTCCTATCTGTAGCGTGTGTACAACGAAGATTCCAAGGCCAACTCCCTTCAAATGGAGAGAGAGCCAGAAGACATGCCAATGCAGCAATCAGGGCCCATGGTGGTGCTGAAGCCAAGGAGCAGGAGTGGAAGCAGCAGTAGCAGCACAAGCAATGATGACACAAGGAAGATCATCATTGTCCAGAACAAGACGCCCATCAGGGCTGAGTCCTCCTCTTCGTCCTCTTCTTCTTCGTCCTCCTCCTCCTCTTCCTCTGACACAGACACTCAGATTGAACTGGTCAAGTCTCCTCCTCCTGTGAGTGTGGAAGTCCTCCGCAAATCTTCCTCCTCCTCCTCAGAGTCCAGCTCTGACAATGACACCCTGGAGAGGAAGAACACATTCAAGGACCCCATCCAGGCAAAGGTTGCCGCAGTGAAGGAGGCAATTGCAAGGAGGGATTCAAAGTCATCATCCGATGAGGAGGACAAGAAGGTCTCTTCACCTCAAGTGTCCATTTCCATTGTGAGGAAGAGTGCTTCAGTTGGCACGAGTAGCAGCAGTAGCAGCTCAAGTGAGGATGAACCCAAGATTGGAACGTTCCACATCAACCAGCCAAAGCTAAGGGAGCGATCATCCAGTTCTAGCTCCAGTGAAGAGGATCGGAAACCGGACCCTATTGTCGTCACTGTGCCAGCAGCAGTTGCTGTCAAGAAGGTCTTTACTTCGAGCTCAGAGTCTTCTGATGCTTCTGATGCTGAGGCTGACGAGGAGACTCTAAAGAAGAGGCTGGCAGGGCGGTTACAGGCTGTGCAGCGAAGGGACAGCTCAAGCTCGTCAGCTCTGTCCGACACGGAGAGGCCCAAATTGATCAAGAAGATGTCACTTGGAAAGAGCAAGAGTAGCAGCAGCAGCTCAAGCTCTGACTCAGATGTTCCAGTCAAGCAAGAGTCTATCAAGGTTGCTCCACTTGAGATCACAACAGTCCAGCCACAGTTTGAGGCCAACAGACCGATTCAAGTTATGACCCCGGTCAGGGTGAAGCGTGAGGGAAGCAGCAGCAGCTCTAGTGATGAGGATGCTGTCAAGATCAGCCTGGTTAAGACACCAACTCTAACTAGGCGAAAGCTTGGTAGCCAGGACTCCTCTTCAGATAGCAGCTCTGATTCTGATCATGGTGAGAAGAAGAAGCCTGTTCATGTGAATCCTCCGCCACTGGAGATCACCATTGCCGCTCCTGAGCTGAACAAACCAATTGAGGCTGAGATTGTGGGAGTTGGCTCCATTAAGATTGAGAAGAAGGAACAGAAGAAGGACACCAGTAGCAGCAGCTCAGATGAGGAGGATAGGAAGATTAGTATGATCAAGACACCCACACTGAAGCGCAAGGGCAGCAAGAAGAACAAGAAGTTGTCCAGCAGCAGCAGCAGTTCATCAGACTCTGATAGCAAGAAGCTGAAGGAGGTGACATTAACTCCTCTTCAGGTTGCTGAGGCTGTTATGGAACATCCTGGAGTTCAAGCTGAAATTGTCCTTCCCAAGAAACAGGAGGTTGGCAAAACCCTCTCCAGGCAGAAGAGCTTTAGCAGTTCAGATGAAGAGGAGCCTAAAGTGAGCCTTGTGAAGACACCTACTCTAGTGCGCAAGGGAACAAAGGGCAGAAAGACGTCATCTTCCTCCTCTTCCTCAAGTGATTCTGACTCAGAGAAGAAGAAGAAAATCATTGGCATTGCCCCAATTGAGGTTGGAATGACAGCACCCGTCTATAACAAACCAGTCCAAGCTGAGGTTCTGCAACCCCAGGTACAAGAAGTAGGTCAGTCACTGGTACATAAAAAGGAAACAAGTGACAGCAGTTCAGATGGTGAAGAGCCTAAAGTAAGCCTTGTAAAGACACCTACACTTGTGCGCAAGGGCACCAAGGGAAGGAAGACTTCTTCTTCCACTTCATCCTCCAGTGATTCTGACTCAGAGAAGAAGAAGAAAATCATTGACATTGCACCCATTGAGGTAGGAATGACAGCACCAGTTTATAACAAACCAGTCCAAGCTGAGGTTTTGCAACCAAAGGTACAAGAAGTGGCTCAAACCCTTACCCACAAGAAGGACTCAAGCGACAGCAGCAGCTCTGATCAAGAGGGACCCCAAATGAAGACTCCTGTGTTCAAAAAGAGAAGCTTCAAGTCGAACAAGAGCAACTCGTCATCCTCCTCAGACAGCTCTGACAATGAGGCAAAGAAGAGTATGCCAATCATTAAACCGATTGAGACACCTTATATGGACCTTGTCCATATTGAAGCACCCAATGTTGAGCTGATGATTCCTGCTAAGGAACTGGCTATCCAGGCAAGGAAGAGCTCTAGCAGCAGCAGTGACTCTGATATTGACAAGGAGCCTAAAAAGAAGATCATCATCATGCCCACAATTAAGGGTGTTGGCTCATCCAGTGACTCCTCAGATGAGGAGAAGAAGAGGGTTGAGAGCCTCAGAGAGCCAATTCAAATCACACCTATTGAGGTTAAGATGGAGAGGCGGGTCAGCCAGTCCTCAGAAGATGAATGGAAGGTTCCAGAAGAGCTCAAGAAGATTCCAGAGCGAAAGGTGTCTTCTTCAGATTCTTCAAGCAGCTCTGATGAGGATAAGAATAAAAAGGGGAAGGACTCCAAACCAAGACCAGAGATCTCTGCTCCAATTCTGATCAAACCAGGAGATGCAATTGCCCACCAATACCCGCATCTGCTCCAGAAGGAGCCAGACCTTGCCGGCCTCATTGTTGAGAGAAAGAGCAGCACTAGCAGCAACAGCAGCAGCTCAGATGAAGGGGAGAAGAAGATTGAAATCATCATGGAGCCCACTCCCATTGTAAGCAGGGTTCGCAGCAGGAGTCCCTCGCCACAGGGTAGGAAGCCCAAGGGATTCGTGAAGAAACTATTCCCTGGTCGGAGCAGGAAGGACAAGAGTGGAACGAGTAGCAGCAGCAGCTCAGACTCAGACGTGGAGAAGAGGAAGCGCAGTCTGCAGGCAGTCTCCACCCCAACACTGGTTCAACGCCAACCGGAAGCCTTGCTCGGCTACAGCCTGGACAGACCTGTGCCAAAGATGCCTTCAGTGTCTTCAGTATCAAGCGGCTCCGAACTTGGCCGTCGTCGCAGCCACTCATCCTCATCCATTGAGCTGAGCCCAACCACCCCTCGGCGTAACATCAATGTCACTGAGTACAACTTGGACAGCCCCAGCTCGTCCTCCACGTCCGAGGAAGAGGATGAGGTCATCCCGGTGGAGCCCGGCACGGTGCAGCAGCTCATCAACAGGTTCAACAGCATGGGGTCGCTGCCATCTGCCAGGGATTTGTCCTATGACAGGGCGCCCAGGACGAGGAGCTTGGACCCAGGACTGTTCCAGAGGAGGCAGATTACACCGATGCACGAGCAGCCGCAGCTGTCACCGTCCTCACCCAGGTCGAGGTCCTTGGAAACACCATCTCCAATCATTGCTGAGCGGAGGAGTTCAACATCTTCCTCGTCGTCTTCATCTTCAAGCTCAGAGTCTGACTCTGGCCGCAAGATCATCATTGTCAACATGAATGAGCGTCCGCTGAACAACCGCAGCCTGGAGATGGAATATGAGCGGATGGACTCAGTGCCACTGACACCAGCTACAGAGAATGTAAACGTACAACCACCACTTGTAAGAAGGCAGATTGACAACTTTAACAGCCTTATCGAGAGCCAGAACAGCATCAATAACACCATGAGCGTTCGAATGGCAAGTCTGTCTGCCCCACCCAAGGTAGCAGAAATAGAGGTTCAGCCACCAGCTCCTGTTGAGAAGAAGGTTGAGCGGAAGGCTTCAGCTGCGTCCAGTGTGTCAACACAGACCCCAGGTGAGCCCATGACGACCTCTTCTGAGTCCAGCTCAGATACTTCCTCAGAGGAGGAGCGAGATGAGTTCCTCAAAAAGCCTGTTGGGCGCATCATCATCCCAACCAAGTTCAAGGAGATGGACGAGGTTGCGCTGAGGGAGCATGATGTGCTGAGGCAGCAGCAGGAGGAGCGGATGAGGTCCATGCAGATTGAGAGTGTGAGCTGGGGCGAGCAGCAACAACAACAGCAGCTTCAACAACAGCAACAACAGCTTCAACAGATTCCACAGCAACATCATCAGCAGCATCAACAGCAGCTCGTATTCAACATCAGTGCAAACATGTCAGCTGCCAAGCCAAAGTCGCCTCAACATGGTCGAGGATTTGGTCAACAAGGTCGCAGCCATCACGTGGAGTCCTCTTCCAGCTCCTCTTCCAGCTCCTCTTCGGAGGATGAGTCTCTTCCCCAGTCGGAGGCGGCTCGGAGGCGTGCCAAGGCATCGTTCCTTGCCCAGAGGAGGCTCTCAAGAACGATGACGACCCAGACTGATGACGCCATATTTAGATCGATGAGTGTCGACCGGTGGTGAGAGACTTTACGCTTGGACCAGACGACATAAACCACTGTGCAAACTTTGCAAACTAATGTCGTGTGGTCCAGACCTTAGCTAACAAATTAGAATCCTATGACAAGTAAACGTGTGCAATAAGTTTGGAAATTATGAATGTACAGAGAAATTAAGAGAAACAGAGATGTAATTATGTAAACAATTGTGTATATATATTTTTGCTTTATATAGTTTGATACAATGATTATTATTACAAAAAAAGAGAAACAGCGTTGACAGACACTTTATATATTAATCTTTTGCAGCTCAATAAATCGACATTATTTTGTAAACGCTTCTTCGATCTCTGCTTTACTCCGTAAACATTATATCTAAACTCCCGGGGGTAACGATCATTTTATATCTCATGGAAAAGTGGAGCAGAGTTTCAATTTCTTGTAAACATTTTTGAAGTTTATACAACTCGAGGACGTTTCCAAACTTCCGCTAAACATCAATTTAAATCTCAACAGCTCTGCATTTTTTTCAATCGGAAGGCAACAACTTTAATTTTGCACTCAGTGTCTTTCTATAGTCCGTTAAAATACTCACTCAACTATCACTCACTTTTGCACGTATTTCACACGCCGTTACAAGCATTGGCACACTCAGCCAGCGACCCACTGCCCAGCATGCAGTTGACGCACGCCGGGTTCTGCTGCCGCACCGCGGGGAAGACCATCGTCAGCGTGCGCTCAACCGGCAGCGGCCGGTGTAACAACCGCAGGCTGACCCGCGGCGTGCGCGCCAGCTGCGCGGGCATCACCCAGAACAGCGGCGGGGACATGTTCCGCGCTGGGGGCTTCAACTGCACCGGCAGGGCGATGTCATCAGGCTCGTCATTGGACCGCGCACGCGTCGCTGCCAGCGCGGACGTGGGCACCGCCGGGGGCAGTCTGAACGGGGTGAAGGATGGTGGGAACGGGCCGGACCCGGTGTCCACCTTGGCATCAGAGGACATTGGCACGTTAAACACGGGCGAGTTAGGGAAGGTCCTCAGCTGCTCCGGGCTCATAACATGGCCGACGAACTGCACCGGTTCAATGGGGAACTTGTCTTCCGGGGCTGTCAACAGCTTGGCTGGCTGTTCCGGGTCCTTTCTAAACCTGGCCACACTTTGAGATGCCTCCTTATGAGGCAGCAGCTGTAGTGTTCCCTCATCATAGTCTTCGTCTTCGTCCTCAAGTGCGCCTTCCGGGATGACACTGTTGATGTCAGGCAAAGTGTTCCTCTCGGTCTCATTGGGCAGCTCAGGCAGGTCCAGGAGGAGATGGCTGAAGTCATCCTTGGGTAGGAGAGGGCGTTTGTTGCTGTTGAGAGATTCGAACTGTCTCGGTCTGGTGACTCGGACTGTGGTAGTTGATGTTGTAGTTGTTGATGTTGTAGTTGTTGTAGTGGTGGTAGTAGTTGTGGTTGTTGTGAACCGTCTCATGGCAGTGTCCAGCTCCTTGTTCCTCCTCTTCTCAAAGAGAGGGGCAAAGCTGAGGCGACCGTTGCTCTGAGTCCTAATGAAGCTGGGTCTGGAAGTATATTTTAGTAGCATGCTCATATTTGGACATAATATTGGGATTAATACCTAGGCCTGATGTTGATAATGTTCGAGTTCTGAAGCCTCGGCTGCTTCTTCCTGAGCGCCACCGAGTTCTGCTCCGGCTTGATGTTGTTGATGTCATTGCTGGAATCTGTGGAAAATGAGACTGAGTTTGATTCATATCTCAAGAAATAGAACCGTTGTTAGCTAGCAATCGTAGGGAGAGATCTCTTCTGGAGACGGTGAACAGAAGGCATAATGAGAGAATTAGCCCCAGGAGTGAAATAGGAAAGAAAGAAGGTTTCTTTGCCAAAAGGGGAAAAGTTTTCCAATTGGCATCTGTGAGAAGAAGAAAGAAAGTTGGATCGATTTCGACTCCTCAAAGTTCTACTTTTCAATAGGTTTGTCATACTTTAGGGGATGTTCTGATATTCATACACACTGTTATTGTTATGTATCAGCCCCAAGTAATATTATGATAGTGTTATCAACATTTTATTAAAATGCATAAATCCATTTAAAGTGCATCAAAGTTTTCCCCAGGTTGGCAAAAAAGTGCACAAGAATGCAATGAATCTTTATGTTGGACCAGTTCAAACGGGGATGCGTAATAGTATGGTCAAGGAATTGGTTGGACAGATATTTCTTCTGGAATAGTATGGTCAGAGAATTGCTTGGTCAGGCCAAAATGGCCGCCGGGCCAGTGAAGGATTTGCATGGTCAGGAATTGTTTGGTCAAAATAGAGGCACCGGATTTGAATGGACACTGATAACATCAGATTCCAACTAGTTACTTGTACACCTTGAGCCTTAGTAAATGTTATACCCAACATTGGAGAACCATAGCTGTATTGACAGAGACAGGACGTACAACAGCGTGCTCCACATTTGTACTTTTTTCACCCTCAATAAAATGGCTCACTGCTCCATGTCTAGCAGATCGACTTAAGTGTCCGAAATACAGTGCAGGATATATTTGTTAGGAATACTAGTTATATTAAATAATAGGGAGTTTAGTGATTCTGATTGGAAGACTGTGGATACAGGAACACAATGAACGTTTTTGCATTTCTCTCATATTAATAGAACTTGGGTGGGGGAGAAACTAATTCAATTGGTTTAATAGGCTGAAAACGGAGTAAAAGTGACTTAATAAAAATGTTATGTTAGCAAGAAAAGTTACCAAATAATGTATCTAGGAGTCCTGGAAAATTATTGTGTTTTAGTAAAAAAAAATATGGAGATTGGACCCCTCAAATGTTGCTGATAGTTTTGCTTCCTCACCCTGGAGATCAGATTAAATTGGTTTAATTGTTGGAGATCTCATTTGACCAGACAATTCCAGTTGTTAGCTGTCCAAGCAAATCCCAGAGTTCATATGTGTCCATACAATTCCACAGGTTCAGCTGTCCACACAATTCCCTGTCCATACTATTCCTGAAGAATTACTTGTCCAACCAATTCTCTGACCATACTATTACAGCAATCCGTTCAAACGTCTAATTTTGTGCATAAAAGAGTGTTGAACTTTTGCATACCATAATTAGCAGCTCAAAATTGACACCCTAGCAATTCAATTTTCTGCACCCGGATAAGAAGAAGAAGAAGGGTTAGAATATTAATTAGCCGTTTCCTTTCGAGCAGGAAACCGATGAATGGCTGAGCTGTGTTGCTGAAAAAACTGTTTCTCTTCTTTTTCTCATATTATCAGGTCTGCAATGTCTAGTTAATTATAGGGTTAGTTGGAGGAGAAGGAAGGAGAAATATCACAGCTCGTACTACGGAAACCCTGGTTCAGCAAGTGTTATGTTTTGGTGCACAGAACAGTTATTGTGTGGTACGCTTTAAATGTCACAGACTAATAATTAATAACAATAATATTGACACTATGGGCTTTATTATGCTTTAAATATATACAATACCCAGAATGTAGCATGTCTGCCATGTTAACATTCATCGAAAATGTTGACCATTTGTGGTCATCACAAGAAAGAAAGGAAAACATTTTTGCAGGAACCGTTTATTGAATGGACGAGACAAAAACAGGAAAGGAAGAAGGTCCAGGATAGGAAAACAGAGTTAAACGGACAATTTAAAATGGTTAAATAAGAAGAGCAAATGTGTAATAGAGGCTAAGTTATAGACAAAATTTGTATGTGTAAAAGAATTCATATCACCTCGCATTTTGTATTTTGACACCTTTACATGCCTGTTTAACGTTTAACAATCCCTGTCTAGATGCAATGCACACAAGAGGACGGATTATTATTTTTGCAAAATATATAGAATCTGAACGGCTTCGACCCATTTTGAGGAACAACAAAGCATAGTGCGTAGGAATTCAGGAAGACGAGGCTTCTCAATGATGAAGAGATATTTCTTTTTCCAGATAAATATTTTAAGTGCACGAGTTTGACAATTCCAAATCTGGAATCAGTCAAAAAGGATTGTTGGCGGAAAATGGATGCCTGTCTGATTGTCGAGACTAATGGTAGTTTGGCACTACTGTTTTTTGGAAAGTATTTTACATTTGCACGTTTCCTACAAATTTTGTCGTAGACTAGCCATTCTACCTCTGTATTGCATTACTAACTATAATATTGAGGCGATATAGAGTTTACAATGAGTTTTAAACAACTATTTCCGTTCTTACCTCTAGCCTTGTTCCTGATCTTGTTCATCTTATCCCTTGCATCCTTGGTCGCCCTCACGCTCGCCTCGTGCAGCACCACGTTCCGGTGGTAGAAGTTTGCCGCGTCCTCGCACCGCACCATGCGCGTGTGGTCGCAGACGAGCGTGCGCTGGTTGAAGCGGGTGCCCTCGGGGCAGAGGAAGGCACGGCGGCCACCTCGGGCCGTGCACATGTGGTAGACCTAGAGATTGGAACAAAAATATACGGGGTTTAAATAGTCATTGTATAAGTGCTTAAAACTTTTTATACAGTTATAGGGGTTGACTTAAATTATTGCTATTACATATAACAGTATTAAAGCTTCTGCATTTGTCATATTAATGCAGTTCTTCAGGATTTCGTTATCTAAATCAGATTATTGCAACGTCCATTATTGCATTTTCCACACCTCTGATTGTTTCAAAGCTTGCCTTGTTACGTCATCTTATCACCATGGGTGACATTTTTACAAGGTGTGATAATTGCTGTGGCGATAATCACACGAACAGAAAATGCAATTACACCACTTTGTAATTGCCATTGTGTTGCTGCTGTTTGGACCCCAAGGGCAGATTGATTTTTAAAAACACGACGTCGCGGTTATTGTCCATGTTTACAGCACATTTTATGCCTATTTTAAGCTTGCTATCATGCCAAAATAGTGCCAAACAGATTTGCAACATGATGAGTTTTGCATCACATTCAATCGTCGGTTACTTTACATATTCACGCATCATTTTCAATAGCCGGTTCATATTCAACGACGACGCCGTGGTCAGATGTATCTCGATTGACCCGCGATCTCGTCGGCCGGGATGCCATTATTATTATGCACGAAGATGGGCATTCAAATTATCAGCATTAGATGGACAAACTCAGAGAAAGTTTGGACAAATCGAAGAAGGAATGAGTAACTAGAACAGTTGCGCTTAACGTACTTTTTGTATGTATATTGTGCCATACTGTAAAAAGAAAGTCATGACATAAAGCACTGCACAATTTTTATGAACGGACACCAGGCCTCCTTTTGCCCAAATGTACCTTTAATGCTAATGTCATCCCGATATCAACCCGATGTTGCAACGGGTTAGATGGCAATCTATGGATCAGCTTTGTGTGGGTTGCCAAAACGGATAATAACACTAAACAACAGCAAACGGTCTTTAGGATGAATTAAGTAACGAAAGAGAGAGAGAGAGAGAGAGAGAGAGAGAGAGAGAGAGAGAAGGTAACAATCTTCTTTATGGCACCTCCGAGATGAATATTGTTTTCTGTGTGTGTGTCGAAGACAAAAAGGTCACGACCAATTATAGCGCGAGTGTCAACTTTCAAGTCGGCGCGTCTGCCGCGGTCAATATTAAAGACATTTAAACCGGCTTTAGGCCGCCATACATTTACATCATAAAAAGAAGATTGTTTGAAGAGGAATTTTATCTTTGTATCTCGGTTGTGAAATATGGCTGATTATTTCTGCTGACTAATTACATACGGAGTGAGCAAAAAGGGGACAAATTATGAGCAAAAAGAGTCTTTTGAGAGGGCGATAAAGAGATGCGATGCTAACAATGTGAATACCGCACGCCCATTTTTGCCTTCTTCTTCCAACGCTTTTTGTTGCATTTTTACGAACAGTCAAAACTCCCATTGCCGAATACGGTGTCTCTTGAAGTCATAACAGCATCGACAGCAACAATGGATTTGTATATATAGAAGCACAGTGGTTTTAGACCACTGTGGAGGGTGGGAATTGAGAGGTCAGCTGAAGATTCTTTTATTACATTTTCATTTCGGCGCAGAGACAAAGGAAATGTAATGCTCTCTTAAAACCGGGCTTGTTTTATTGCGCATGCACTTTCATAATGGAAGAGGAAGAAGATTCATTTCGTTTTATTGGGAATTTATTCCTTCTCTCCAAGGATGGGATAGGCGAAAAATATTTGTTAAAGGTCCTTAATAAGTGTTGTGTAAGTTAATGTTTATTATATACGCGTATGTATGTCGCACATTGTACAGTATATTAGTTTCTTATGCAATTATATACTATTAATAACGACATTAAGTTAATGTTAACCCTTTATAGCTATATTTAACTGAGTAAATGTGGAAAATATAAAAAAAATTAAAGAGAAAATAGGAGTCATGGCCATAAAAAGCATTCAGAATGTGTGCACAGAGAAAAATCTTCTTGGCTCTCTAAACACTCAATAAAATGAACTGTCTACAATTATACATACCTTTGGCGCTCACAAAAAATTAAAAGCTTTTGGCCTAAAAATAACCGAGGGGTTTTACGACACAAACACACTGTGCATCATATGTTAAATCGGGGGAAAAGTGAGACAGTATTTTCTCTTTTGCTGCGGCCAACCAGAAGGGTAAAGAGGTTGGGACAGAAGGGACGCAACAAAAGCGGCCGGACAAACAATAGTATTACACCTTGGTCCCTATTGAACAGTAGTGTGTCTATATGTTTTGAAGATAACAATATAATAATCCCACTGTGGTTTCCAATATCAAATTCGGACTCCGCCACACTATATTTAGCATCGATTGAACGAATCAGATACTTTCACCAGATCATCACTCAGCTACTCCCGTCCAGAAACTGAGAACCACCATCAACCGGTAATAATAACATCTTCATCTTCTCACTCATCAGATCTTTCTTTGAGCTCGTTAAAGGAAGCAGCTCAAGAACACAGACGTTAATGATGATGCGAGGAAAGTGTGACGACTGAACCTGAGGATTGCGGTTTTGAAGGATAAAGCTTTCTTGACATATGCCAGGTGTGGATAAATTGGTCTGATTAGAATTAAATATCTCAATTCCTAGAGAACACATTAAAAGACATTGATTGACCGATATTGGAACTATAGTTACTGTCGTAAAGAATGTGCTAAACTACTCTCATCATCACGTATACATAGGATATTTGTACTAGTTGTGCTTCATTCACCAGCTAGCCAGTATGTTTATATGTAGGTGCAATTTGGTCACCATAGTTTAGAACTCATCTCATTAAACCACACTGGTTAACATACATTATTTGCATACCTGACAGTCCGCCTCCATATCCGCGTAGTACCCCGGCGCCCTCTCCCTGCAGCTGAACTCGGTCCTTGGGATCCTGAACGGGAACGGCTTCTTGGTCAAATCCTCTTTATTCTTATTCTTCTTCTTCGATCCTCCCTCGAGAACGCTCTTGTTCTGACGCCGCTGCTGCTGCTGCTGCTTGCGACGATTGTT
>LR139310.1:0-15187 GCA_900659605.1 Tisbe holothuriae | reverse complement strand
AAAACATGAGCAAATGAGCTCAGCTTTGAGCTCTTACAATATTATGTTTCTTCTCCATTGCTTTTCATAAACTATGTTGAATCTTCTCCATACATAATCATAAATGTAGACAATAATATCCATCTACACATTGCTTGCTAAGAGTCCAAATATTTTTTTAAATGGCAGCAACGCTTAGTATACGAGGTGCCTTAGAAAACAACCCGGAAAACCATTTTTTCTAGCAAACGGCTATATTTACTTCATTTATACATAAAATACCATTTTATGTGTGGAGTAAAATCTACCAATTATTTTAATGACATTTTTATCCTAGACTAAGTACTAAGCCACAGTTGGAACGTGAAAGAGTGCTGATTTCTGAGGCCATTCCAAAATGCTGATCAAAATGATAGGATGCAAAATGTAACTGGATGGCATATCAGTATGGATGAAGATATGAATGCTCAAAAGGGCTCATTTGAAAGCCCTATTAACTGGCGTTCATTTGCATTCCTGCTCTCTTTCATAACATTAAAATTGCCTTTGCCATGCTGCGATTACTAAATGTTTGCATTTTTTTCTAAAACTTTACATTACTCATTTAATTATACATTAATGTAAACTCATAATCACAAATATATTTTAATGAAACACAAGGATATGACCTTTCTCCTTGACGGCAACATGTAAAATAGTGCCAACTATTAGTAATAATATGCCATATTTTATGGTTTGCCAACCGTACTGATGATGCTATTTAAAGAGAAACTATAGTGGCGAATCTTCCAAGAAAGTTGTCTACAAGTAACTTTCTGTTAATAATATATCACTCAGGGGTTAACACATGTTAGATACATTAATCAACTACGTTGTGTAAAAAAAATTAAGGCAATATATTGAGTGCAACCATCATTAAGAACATCATAACCAAGGCCAATCAAAAATTGCTTCTTCATTTAGCTAGCAAAAGAGAATGTATGTTATATCATATTAGCACTAGTTGGCACATAAAATATGATTTGGGGCATTCAATCAACTCATCCTTTACATGCTCAAAAAATATTACATGCAAGAATGACCTATAAGTGCTAATTTTACACACTTTCCTGTCAGCCGAAAAATCACAGAATTTAAAGTTGATGGGCATCAAGTAAAGTAATTTTTGAGGGACTTCTCTATGTCTGTGGTCAGTATAATTTTGCACAGGTCTTAAAGAATAATCAAACTAATAATCCGTAGAAGGATAGCTCCTAAATGTAACCCATGGCTACTTTACAGCCTTACAAAGTCAATTGAATGGCTCCCAAGAAAGGCCATTTTCATGACTTCATGGTGGGCTTCAGAAGCAACATTGATAAAATCTTATCTGTTCCAGGGATGGATGGCAGTAAGTAGCATAATTTATATATAATAATTGTTCCCCTAAGACCCCTAGATTTTGAGAAAAGTGCATTTTCCGGGTTGTTTTCTAAGGCACCTCGTAATTGTCTACTTTTTAATCTTCTCCAAATACTCCCGAAATATGTATAATATGTATGTAGACATGTTTAATATTATGTTTTCAGAGGAAAATATGTGCTGGTCCTAACTCCCTGTTTTAAGAACTCATTTTCCCACAGCAAGAGGATGATGGACTATACTACCTATGAAATATATATTATATAGTAATTACCAGTCGGTGCACACGGTGGAACACTACAAATGAAATAATATATACATATATATATCGTTACTAAACATATTTTAAAATATAATTGGATAACTTCTACTTCATATGTTCAAAATAATCGAAATTGTTCTTACTTATATAATTCGGAAATGTCCTTAATGTTCGACCTACGTAGATGTCGCACTATTTATTATTCATAAAACTCTCGCAAAAGTTTTCATGTACTGTATGTGTCGCAAAAATTCTCATTCCTGTGTCGCATATTAAGTCCTATTGGATTTAAGGCCGTTAAGTCATTCCACTGGAGGATATTGTATTATTTTTGATCCATCTCAAATAAAGCATAAACATTTACCTGCTACTCTGATGGTCTGAAACAGATGCCTTTTGGAGCTCTCTAACTATTAAAAACTTTTAAAAGCACCACAGGTATTCAAAATCACAATTATAATCTGGGACAGTTTGGGCGCGACTGTTAACCTTACTCCAATGATCTTGGCAAGAAAACGTTGTCTTTCCTTGAAATTTCTGTCCGCGAGATGGCAGTGTAATATGATTGGCTTAGCTTCAGCTGGAGATGGATGAGTCAGTAGACTCAGCTCTCTTCTTGAACGTGATTACACCACCATCTACTGGTCATAATAGTAAATGCCGCAGCCTTATATTGCCAGCCTCATTGAAGTCTAGGGGCTCGGGGATCTCTTAGATTAACCCACAATTATACATTTTAAATCTTCCCGCCTTCTAAAGCTGCAGAGAGGGCGCGTCGGTCCTAAAGGTGGGATGTCGGAGTTTGTAGGCAAGCAAAGGCCAAAGTTACGATACATTTCTCAATCTTAAAAGAGCCTATTATCATGTTTTGATTGCATTGCCATACACATATGACTGCTTGAAAGACATTTCTATAACAGGTACACATTAAAAATATGTCTATTTTATAAGTAATTTTGGTAGTAAGTATGCCTTAACCTACTTTATTATGTCTCCCCTGCCAACCCTGCATTCTTCCTTTTGTACTCAGTCGGGAGATGAAATGAGCTGAGTAGTTGAGCAAAAGACTGGAAAACAAACAACAAATATAAAACGTGAACATCTTTGCATGTGAAAGAAATAAAGAAAATATATTTTTGTGGTGTGATACTGTCGCTTCACAGCCTTCACTGTCCTTTCCTTGCCTCAACCCCTCACCTCGTCCCGTGCGCCACGGTCGGCCAGCCTGGCCTGGCTTGCCCGTCCGTTTCCGAGACGAGGAGAGTGGTTGAGGTGAAACAAGTTGAATCAAATGCCAATATCACACCCAATTAGTTTGGCCACATTAATCATCATTATATAGTCACAATATGGAATCAAAGGAGTATTTGGTCGTCTTACAGTTCCTCAATTAAAGAAAGAACTGCAGAGCAGGGGAGCTCGCACAAGTGGACGCAAAGAAGAGCTTGTGGAACGAGTATTAGCATGGGACAGAAATGCAAACTTCCAGGGTCCCACAGTGTGCATCCCAGATGCCCCCTCTATGCCTGAGTGGCCCAGTGGAGGATTCCGTTCTGTGACCATTGAGGATAAAAGTACTTTTCCTCCATTGTGCCATGAATTTGTGGAGCAATATGTGATTCACAGGCAGTGTATGGACAAGACTCCTAACCTGGATCATGAGGCATTTAACCGTGCTAAGAAGATGGCGGCTGCCATTGAGTCACTGAGTCGGTTCACCAGTCTCACTGGAGAATGCTTCCTCTCATCCCGTGTGAGTGCGGAGATGAAAAAGTCCGTCAGCTATAATGTAAAAGTTGTTTTAGAGGTAAGATAAGATAAAGTATGTATCTAGGATTTGATTGTTATTGTAACCATTTAATATACTAAGGAAGTGCAAAAATTGTAAACTGAATTTAGTTTACTCTGTATTTAGGATAGCAACACCTTTTCATATCTTAGTAGCAGTCATTTGTCAACCGTCTTCAACGGATTAAGCAATTTCTGGCAACTTTTTCATAATAGATTGTCCCCCGCTGCATTTCCGACGACGAGCATTCATACTTAAATGTATAGATAGCAGAAAACCAAAACTAAAGTGACCCAACTTTTTGTTCTATTCCAGGCATCAGGTGAAATCAAGAACTCGGAATGTGAATGCCCAGTGGGCAAAGGACCAACAGCGAGTTGCAAGCACATTGTTGCACTTCTCCTCCAAGTGGTCAACTTTCTTCAAGGGGAAAAACTCGGTATGGTCAAGAGCTGCACAGAAGTTCTCCAGAGCTTCCACAGACCAAAGCGAATCCACGCTGGATCTCCAGTCAAGGCTTCCGCACTTCCGGTTAAGAGGAGAAAGTTTCCCAACTTTTCGAATTCACAGCTACGTACAGAAAGCAGGTATACAATGCAATGAAATATTATTTTCTTAGCAAAATTTGCGTTTCATAAGCAAAAAATAACACATTAAATAGCTTTGGCAGAGTATACTCTAAAACAAAAAAAGCCTTCCGTGTTCTACAGTAGCATGGATGCAATATTTATTTTTATTTCAGCATGGTGCCAGCTCTGCCGTCTGCATCGGGAGCGCCACTGCCCACATCTAGTGCTCCGAGTGCTGGAGAGCTGCCACGTGCTCCGGGAACGCCGCTGCCTCCGTCAAG
The DNA here is from genome assembly GCA_900659605.1 of Tisbe holothuriae. NCBI lineage: Eukaryota > Metazoa > Arthropoda > Copepoda > Harpacticoida > Tisbidae > Tisbe > Tisbe holothuriae. Next base: position 10,906 of record LR139310.1, on the reverse strand, counting down.
TGCTCCGGGAACGCCGCTGCCTCCGTCAAGTGCTCTGGGCACGCCTCCACCTCTGCATAATGCTCTTAGAGCGCCACTGCCCCCGTCTAGTGCTGGAGAGGTGCTACATGCTCAGGTTGCGCCGTCACAGGCTCAGGAAGCACCAGCAAGTGCTCAAGGAGCACTGTCAGGTGCTCAGGGAGCACCGCCAAGTGCTCAGGGAGCGCCGCCAAGTTCTCGGGGAGCACCACCAAGGGCTCAGGAAGCGCCACCAAGGGCTCAGGGAGTGCCAGGACTTGCAATGAGAGCGGATCCGAGTATTCTGAGAGCTGTTCCTGAGTGGCAAGAGCCACCGCTGTGGCCAGCTAATGACGACGACCCACGAGATCCTCGGTTCCGGAATATGCCCTCTTTTGTTGATAATGTGCGAAATAAAACTTTTGCATATGTAAACGAATCAGGGCTGGACGTAACCTGGAGGGTCGGGTTTCCGAAAGCCAATGTTCAAGTGGCATCGATGGACCACGATTACATGACCTTGCCTCTGACACAGAATTAGGTCCTTAATCGTGTGAAAGTGTCCACTGCCCAGGCTGCGGCCTTGGAGAAGGAAACCAGGCTTCAAAGCAAATGTAAGCAATGGGCCGCCGAGAGAAAGTCTCGTTTGACCAGCTCCCGGTTTGGAGAGATCTGCAAAGCCACAGAACGACGAGATACAAACAAACTATGCAACAGCTTATACTCTGCGGAAATTTTGGCAACTAAGGCAATAATCCATGGTAAAACGTTTGAGAGCAAGGCCATTAATGAGTTTGAAGCAAAGTTGAATGTTGAGGTTGAAAGGTCTGGTTTGATCATTAGCCCGAACTACTGCTACCTGGCCGCATCTCCAGATGGTATCTTGAAGAATAAAACTGCTCTGGTGGAGGTTAAATGCCCTTATTCAATCCGAGAAGGGCTACCTGAAGAAGCTGATTGCCTGGAAGTGTCCAATGGCCGGAAGACTCTGAAGAAAACTCACCAATATTATTATCAGGTGATGGGCCAAATGGGTCTGTCCAACATTAATGCATGTTATTTTGTTATTTTTACATTTCAAGGTGTTTTTATTGAGAAAATCGAGTATGATGAAGCTTTCTTTAAAGAAATGTTGGGCAAGTTAAAATCATTCTTTTACAAGTGCTACCTTCCGTTTCTTGCTAGTAAATTATGAATAAATGGACGTGGTGACATCTTTTATTTCTAATTTCTTATTATGATTAGTTTCTTATTAAGATTTTAACGTGTTTTAATGATATTTGTTGGATTGTAACAAAACGCGAAATCATTTTTGGTTTAAGATTATTAACATGTTTTAGTAGTTAGTAATTATTGATTAAAAAGTAAATTATCCAAGAAAGGGCAAAGGCATGCGATATTTAGTGACCATTGCTATGACTTTATTTCCATTTTATGCTGCATAGTCCACTATTGCTGGTCTAAAATTGCACAATGAGAAACATACGTATATTATTTTGTCCCCAATGCCGACTTTTGAACTGTGTAAGTCTTTCTGAAGTATGCGATATGTCTTGGCAAGCCCTATAACTCGTTCTACATGTACCCTTTTTGAAGAGCACCGGCGGTCATTAATAACTGTTTCAGCGCCAAGTTGATTCTTTCCTCGCATTGAGGAAGGGGTGTTCACCTGCACATCTTTTGATGCGAACAAATCCTGGACCTGAGAAAAGGGATAAATATGAAATGGTGGCATTATTATAAAGCTTTTTTCGTACACATATTCTACCACAGCACACTTTTCATTCCATATTTATCCATCTTCTCAGTCCTTTACCATTATTCCCCTATCGGCCATAATCGAGTCCTTTGACTCAAACTGGTTTGGGTTTTGCAGTAAATCTGATCTTTCTATAATTTGTCGGTCAGACGTAGCACCTCCATAGCTACTTGACACAAATGACACAAATCCTTTTGGCGTAATGCCAATCATGGTCTTGAGAGTATTGTGATTCTTGTAGGTGCTGAAGGTCGACGATTGAGCCAGAACATCTCGGGGTTTTTGGATGGGAACCTCAGTTGCATCCAATATCACCCTCGTGGATGGATATTGGCGCTGAAATAAAAACGAAAATACTGTATAAAACAAAATAGTGATTCCAAATTTTAGCGTAAAAATAATAAAGTATTTTGCTCTATTTCAGTGTTTTTTTTACCATTTTACTTTATAAAAAATATTAATAAGTAAATCCTATTAATCCCATTTACCTTGAAGCCTTCAGGCATGTGTTCCTGAACTTGATCCCGACTGAGCCAGATTGGCAGTTCACGGAGTTGATAGTACAGGAAACGTATCATGGTATTAAAGATGTGACCAACGGTGACATTGGAAATCTCAAACAAAATTCCAAGCTGCACCTCACTCATACCAGTCCTTAACTCCATGATAGCAAGAAAGAGCTCATTCTCCGTGCTCATTGCTCTGCTCTTATAATCCAGATGATGAATTTGTGGCTCAAGGCAGTTGAAGAAGTACCGAAAGTGACCATAATCCCGAAATCCGGTGAAAGCTTGGATAGCTTTGCCGTTGTTTTTATACTTTTCCACTCTTGCAGCACCAATACACTCCTCAGCCAATGCAGCAACTTCTTCCTCATCTGCAACCTTGTCCACCTCCACAGTACAGTGTGTCCGCATGCAATAAAGAATGTTCAATCCTGTCATACATTTGTGTTTAAAATTAGAAAATGTCCATATTTTAGAAGTAGGTAAGTTTTAACATATTACATTTGTAATAAAAAATGCATAATAAAAGTAAAAAATGATATTGACACCTTGAAAATTGCACTAAAAGCTGTCATTCCCAATATACGTTTAAAAGTAAGCTACTTAGTAGATACTGCTATTATTTTACAGAAAAATTTGTTATTGCATCTTTTTAGCGGCGGAAACACTGTGCCTTGTCCATCTTGCCCACCTCCTCATCCGCTTTGTCCCCCTCCCCCTCTCTGTCCTCCTCCCTCAACTTTTCAGTCCCCTCCACCATGTCTTCTGTGTCCACCTCATTCACGGAGGCAGCAGCATTACCCTCTTCCTCGTCACAAGTCCTGACCTCAACGCTGCCGGCAGCATCAGCAAGAACATCTTGTAATGCAACTGGAGCGGAAACATTTGCCTCATCAGCAATGTCAACCTCGACCTCCGTACCAATGTCAAGATTTGAGAACACCACAATTTCAGGTACTTCAGCACACACAGGATCAGGAACTACAGAAGAGAGATTAGCATCTTGCTGCAAATTTCCCTTCCATTCGGGCTTCAACTTAGCAAGGGCACGATTTTGAACACGTTGAGCACGGTCTTGAACGCCTTTAATCACTGGCTTTTTGAAGGCAAACACTGAGGGAACCACTCCTTCATGGAGACGCTGTCGACGGTTTGGTAGCACAGGACCAAGAAGCACCTCCTTGGGGCGAAAATCCAAATCGACAAAGTGGTCTTTGCATAGCCGGGAGTGCTTGGTAGGCTCCCACAGATCACTCTTGAGGCCAGGACGCTGGAGGGCAACACGCCATTGAACGAGAAGCTGCGGTTCTGTTGGAAACTTGATGGTACCAATATTTTGGCACATTGGTGCAGCACAGGTCTGAGGCATGGTGGAGCTGAACGATGTGGCAAAGAAGATGAATTAGAAGCCACAAGCTGATAGATGACTTGCTACACACAGGAGATGGAAACGATGGAGATGATAGTGACTGACATGACATTCATGACATTTAGGATGTTTGTTATTGTTTGATTTGAGTTTGACGTTAACCTGAGCCTGCTGAGAGATTTGACATATAGCTGAGACGAAAGAATACTTTCCTGAGACCTATATTCGCAGGGGAAATATGTTTTGGTGACACTTGAACGAATTTAATATTAAATAGGTTCTCATCTGCTACAATAAGCATAATGATTTACTAATAGGCTAAACATATCCAAAAACATTGTTTTTACCTCATTCTAAATACGTTTTTTCTTACATTACTAATAAATTCAGCAAAAATACGTACTTTCGTGCGCTAATATTTATATATGCCCCTACATAAGAGGGACCTTTAGGACCAACGCGCCCTCTGTGCAAGTTTTGTTGGGCGGGAAGATTTAAAATGTATAATTCTATAAAGAGCTTGAAATAAACATTTGCAAGAGTTTTAACCTCCTATGGACCTTGTATAGTATTAGTACAGACAATAAACATACTTTTAAAACTCTTCAATGGGTCTTCTCAAGAGTTAGTTTTGACTAGAGAACTCTTATCATTTGGACAGTTGAGTTCTTCTCGTCTTCATTAGAATGCAGCACACTGGTTTCAAAGGTGTATCTTGCCGTGCATTGTATGAATAAATAAGGTTGTTTTACGCATTGATGCCTATGGATACATATTAATTCAGGATTTCTTTACCTTGAGGCTGCAAGATATGAAAGTGAATTCGTATATCTGGGCGCGACCTTTTAAAACCGCCATAATGATAATTTTACAATATTACGCCACACTTTCTGCAATCAAAGTCTGTTCTCAAAGATGACATGCTAAAAACTCTCGCGTCAAACTTTCATATTTCGATTGTTTAAATTAGGAGAAGCTGCTAATACGTTATTAGGGCCTTGTCATGCAAATTTAAAAACGTTTTATGCAGAAAGTGGATGGAATATGACGTTGACAAAACGAGAATATGGATTAAAACTTCCTTAAACGAACTTGTGTAGGATTTAATAAGGCGTTCTTTAATGTGATTGGACATTTAGATCTTGGTCGTTTGACGGCCACGCTTTCAAAAAAATACATAAATTTATAGGCGTCGTCGGGTTAAGATGCAAATCTGTGGGGGCCTCAAAAATGCAACGCGACATTCAGCACTTTTTTGGTTGATCTCAGTTGTCCCAATGATAAGAGTCAAAGGGGGCCAAAATAGTTTGTTCTAGTTCTATAACACGGTTGAAATAAGCATTGGAAAGAGTCCGTAACCTCTAATGTACATTTATAGTACCAGCATAAAACATACCATAACAGTCTTCATTGGGTCTTTTGGAAGAGTTACATTTATGGCTAGAGAACTCTTATCATTTGGACAGCCGATCTGTCCTTGGATAAATGAACTCATGTGAAATGGAACAGGAATTCGGCCTTGCCTATTTCTAGGATTATTATAACAGTAATAATAATAATCTTCACCCAAAAATTGAAATCCGTGATCGATGGGACGCCAGCCAAGAATATTACGATTCCTTTTCTTTTCCTCCTCCTCCCGACCATGATGATGGTAATAATGATGCCCACCAGGGTTGCCATTTATGCAATTTTCGACATTATTACAAAAAAATAATACATAGTAAAAGGAATAGTCCTTGTCTCCTTGACTCTAATCTAAATATTTGCTGTGCCTTGCAGAAGTATTTCTGTACCGGTGATAAAAAAGTTAAAGGACTCATGGAATAGTTTCAGTGTATTAAAATTGTTACTTGAATAAAAAATGGCATCCCTGAAGCCCGATTGAATATACCCATGACACAAAGAGAAGGAGGCTCTTTCGTCTCAGGTCGTGCAGATTTCGATTCTTCCTTGTCGTGCCAAAATAGAGAAGGAAACAAAAAGCCATCATTTATTAATTTCTCCTGCCAATGTCTCAAGTCCAATTTTTTACATGCACGTCTCTATGCCAAGAAAAAGCCACTTCCATGTAATAATAACATTACATGAAATGTCATGCTTCTGTCTAGCCTGGAGTTGAATATTCAGAGCATACGGAGTAGTCGAATTATTAATGAACAAAAACTCTCGCATGCAGAAGAAGGCAAACGAATAATATTTAGCACACTACAGCTCGGCTGTCCAAATGATAAAGAGTTATCTAGCCAAAATTGTAACTCTTTGGAAGAGCCAGCAAAGACTTTTAAAGTATGTTTTATTTTCTGTATTGATACTATACAAGGTGCGTAAGAGGTTAAAACTCTTTTCAATGCCTATTTTAAGCTCTATATAGAATTAGAACAAACCAATTTGGCACCTTTGGGTTCTTATCATTTGGACATCCGAGCTCTAGATGGTTCCATTATATATAATCCCCCTTTGTACAAGGATAAAGCGGAATGCGTGGGCATAAAATGGGATTATTTTCATCGGATCAGCTCTCCTTTGTATCTCTTTTTATGCATTGATTGCCATTTACACGCGCAAGATGTATCATCAGTACAATAAATATCAAGGCTGCTTTAGTTCAATTTCACGCTTTCAATTGAGACTTTCACTGTGGGAGAAAAAAAGAAGTCGCCATTGATTTGTTAATTTAGAGGAATGTTAAAAAGAACTGCTGAAGCGTGTTTTTGTCTCAGTTTGCAACCACGTTTTTCTGATTGAATTGCAAACGCCATAAAAGGTCGTTTTTAAAGATGGAGTCAGTTTCATATTTCATCAGTTTTATGACAAAATATCGACATATGTTTTTTAATAAAACTGCGACGTCAAATATGGTCAGCAAATTATAATGACACAAATTCCGACTCTTGGCACGCATTAAAATTGCATCCTTTCCGTTTTTCCCACGAAAAACAGTTCACAGAAATCGTCATGTAGTATGATAGGGCAAAATATATATCTTCCCTCAAACTTGCCTGCACAAGAGTCGTAGAAAGTTTACACAAAGTTCCTAAACACATCCAGCAGCAAAAAAGAGTGCTCAGCAAATGCCCATTAACTCCTAAGCTGCCTTCAAGTATTTATATACAAAAATAGTGTGTGCAAGGGGGAGAAGAAAAGGTGCATGCAGTTTTAGAGTCGGGAGCAATTTGTATTTGTTAACCTGTGTTTTCCCCTCACGATGCAATACAAAGCCTTTGTTAAGCTCTAATTAGGAACTTGTGCATTTAATTCCACTCTTTTATCCTCATTCTTCTCATCATCTTCCCCCTCTGGCCGCACACACGTTAAACGATATGAGCGAAAAGTTTTCTTCCTCCCTACAAAAGAACTCTCAATGAAGAAGGGGGAAAGTAGGAAGAAGAGGAGCTTCCATTGCATGATATAATACGTACACCAGCAGAGTGAAAAGAAGCTGCTGCTGTGAGTAAAGAACCGACTTTTTTATACTGCATGTGGGCCTACTACTGCTAGATAGCCTAGCGGCTAAAGCTTTATCCTGCTAGCTTGCCATGTCACGTAGAGAAGCTAAAGGAAAAGAGAGGATTGGAAAGAGAGGGCCATTCGACCTTTTGGGAGGAAGAAGGAGAAGAAGAAGAAACAAATGCGTTTTTCCACCGCCAAAGCCGGAAAGTTGAAAAAAGAGGAAGCAGCAGCAATGGTGAAACTGAGCCTCTCTGGAATGCTGAGTTTCATCACAAGCACCCAGGACAGAAAAGGGGCAAAAGAGGATTCTTCCTTTTTATACCTTCTTCATTCTTCCCCCCACTCATGCTATACAAGGAGAAGAAGGCAAATACGCACGCAAAAACTAGACGCAGCTGCGATGCTGCCTGAGAGAAAATATAGCTCATATAGCTGCTATCTCATACATAGGAAGAAATCGGTATAAAAGAGGATCGAGGAATCTCTTTGAATAGGCAAAAGAAAGGTTTTTGCCACATGTAAGAATGAGAGCATTACAGCCATATCATCATCATTGTTCCCTTTGAGGAGAAGGACGATGGCCTCAGCCGCCATCAGCATCGGTGGTCCCAATTCGAGATGAAAAAGGGTCGCTTTGACGGAGGAATATAAAATATAGATGAAAAGAACAGGGGAAATCCCTGGAAGGCATGCGACGGCAAAAACCCTTGTGTACACATCCACAGAAAAGATTTTAAAGGCATTTTTCAACTGCCCGTTCAAATATATAAGTCATCATAAAATCGCTGCATGGCACAACTATAATCGTCATCTCCATTTCTAACTGAGGCACTTGACCGGGTTAGAAAATGGTCGTAAAGAAGAACTTTTCTTTTGTAGCCGCACACACACACAAGGAGGTCGTTGGGATGAAAGAGATCAGGGTTGCCACTCTCTTTCTTAACGTTAAATAGAGTGGAAAATGTCGTCCCTTGCTAAAGGGTGCTTTGATTCTTCCCCTCTTTAGTTGAATGGGCTGATTACGGAATAGTTTTTCATCCTTTCTCAATGGGGGGAAAGGGGGCGATGTGCATCTCAGATACATAATATATCAGATGCATATTACAGCTCATTTCTTGTATAAAAAGGCTTCTTAGCACGAGGAGGTCGAAAGGGGGGATTCTATCCGCAGATTTGATGTGAGAAATTGGGTGAGAAGACTGGCACACGATCTAATCCGGAAAGCGTTCTTAAGCTCCGCAATCAGAAGTTCTGAAAATGCCCTTTTTCGATTTCTCCTCCTCCTCACACATCTATCGTCGTTTTCGTTCCTCCCCCTAAGATAGTTTTTGTAGAGCAAACTTTCGGGAGCTTGAGCAAACTTTCATTAGCCCCGGCCTCCTCTTATATAAAGACAAAAGTAGGGGAATATCTCTAAAGTTGGGCGGGGGACCCACTTTTTGCATGCCTTTTAAATCTTGTACATCATGACAGTGGAGTATATCCTCATATGATACGCCTTCTGTCGCCAGAATGTGCACATTGCATGCAATACAAGTTTTCCGGGGGGAAACTGAGCATGTGCTGCGTTTACTTGGAACAAAATTAAGCGTACTCGATATATAGGAGTTTCCTATATTCCGAATATAGAACATTTTTTGGCATTTATAAGTGCATAAATTCCTTTTTTTCGTTACCAAAAAGGAAATACGGTTGCAATAAATATACTTTCCAACATCAGAAGCGTTCTCATTCGTTGGAAAACATTACGTTTTTATGTAGAAATATGCGTGACAAAACGGTGCATTTTTCCGCGGAAAAAATGCCCCACAAAAATGTGCAGTGGAGTTGAAGTCGTTTATTTTCATATAATGTGGAAAAAGATGGATAAAAATGATGAAAAAGTTGCATCTCGATCTCTCTTTTATACGGAGATTAATACCAATAAAAGTGGCACCACTACCTGTCCGATTTTTTCTTCCTCTCATATATATAACAAACAATAACAGAACCACAAAAAGCGAGCATAAAACACATGCTTTTCTCCCACTTGAGAGACCATTCCAATATATATGAACGTACATTCTGTATATTGCACTATTTCTCCATCTTCCAATAGAACAATCTTTTTTCTCTCCTCCCTCAGCCACTGCAGTATGATGGATGAAAAATTAGACTTGTTATTGGAGGCACTTAAAACTGACCAAATGTTCTGCATCGAGTGTTACAGAAAGCAAATAACATCTTTCTCTGCAGCACACATTTTCGCGTTGTTACAAAACACCCCCCGTTTCAAATGAGACGGAATAATAACAACTAAGTAGCATGTGTAAGACTCGTTTTTAGGGTTGTCTTCCTTGAATTATGAGGAGACTCTCCAGCAGTGAAATGTTCACAGTTAGACATGGAGCTAGAATTTCAACTTCCAACTCCGATTTTGGGAGGGGTAAAAAGTTTAAAAGAAGAAGCAACTAGCAAAAGTTTTGATAAATGTAGCAGGATATCAAATTTCCAGATCGATTTTCGCTACCTCCCTAAATGATGAAATAAAGATCTATTTTCTTCGGTAACTTTATATATTCGGAGAAGGAATAAAAAGACTTTTTAAAAGTCTCAAATTTCCAGTCATGAATGAAATTTAAATGCTAATGACGATAAGAAGGGCATCATGCATACAAGTCACTAAAATAGAGATTATTAGTTATATTGCCGATTGTGATAATAAGACTTTTACTGAGAATGTTGATAAAGAGTAAATAATGCACTTTGGGACCATAAATATGGCAAAAGTATTTGTAGAGCGTGTCAGTGGCATTTTGAATATTTAACCATCTATTTCTGTCGTCGTTCATGAGGTCGGAGAAAGGCTATTTTTACGCAGAAATATTACTACAAATATCGGTTTCTGCCATTTTTATTCCTTGATGCACCTGACGAAACTTCGTTTTGCAAGTAATATTGCATGCACATTTTATTCTACCTGAAGAGCAAACAGCACGGAATCATAAAACTTCTTGTTTGAATTGTAAACGAATAAATTCTTCTGGGCACAACAAATAACTTCTGCAAGAATTCTGCCGAAATAGTGAGTCAATCTAATGTCGTGAGTTTTATGCAAAAAGTGAAAAACTACTTCTTACTTGTTACTCATGTAATGAAACCTGATTGAACTACGACAGAATACGATCACACGCGATGGAATTCTGTTGCATCCTAAAAACTGGTGACTCACCAAAACAATTGGACCATCGTTGCCACAGTAGCAATGACTAAAGGCCTAATTTTGTTCGGCTCTGTCCCACTGTGCTTCCCCTATGTGAGCTACTCTAATCCAACAGCTTTACTTCAAGACGTTGTCTGTCTGTCTGGCGTTCCTACCTTGGATCTCTCTCTTTCAATTGGAAGTCTTCTTCTTCATCATCTTCGAAGGGTCAATTGGGACCCACTGTAGAACTTCACTGGACACAAGGCTCTTCACGATTCCACTGTGCAACACCGAACGTGTAGTCACCACTGTGGTTCTCGTTCCTGATTCTTCCCATTTGTGTTACTTCCACTTGTTTTCTTCCTTTGGTCTCCTTCTTCACTCCGCTTGCTTCTCAACACTCGTTTTTCTTCTTTCTCTCTTTCTTTCTTTCTTCTTTTCCTTCTTCTGCTTCTTCTTCTTCTTCTCTTCTCTCTTCTCCAGTTGGAACTGAGCGACTTCCAAACCGATCCATTGAACTGGCAAAGTCTCTACTTTGAGCTCGTTGTCGCCGGCGCCGCCACTGCGAAGGGAAGAGAAGGGAGGGCGAGGTAGCGAGCGAGCGCGAGGAGAGAGAAGAGAAGTGAAGACGGGCCGGG
>LR139308.1:0-10402 GCA_900659605.1 Tisbe holothuriae | reverse complement strand
AAGAGGATCAACGAGCTCACTGGATCGGTCTTGGGAGCTGTGGAGAGTAAGGAGGACGAGTATGATGACTTTTATCCTTCTGCTTATGATGAGTCGACTCCGTTGACGATGCCTGTGTACAAAAAATACCTCTAGGAGTATTTATATATTAGTTGTTATGTGCTGTTTTGTCATTGGTCTTTATGTCACCTTCCCGAAGATTGTTTTGTTAAAATGTAATGAATATGTCGCCTACTAGGAATAAATAGGTATAATAACAAAAGAAATTGTGCTTTGTATTATTATTTAAGGTCATTAAAGGAATTAATCCTCGTTATTGAAATATATATAATTACAGAAGTCGGAAATCTTCACAGCCCAAAAAATTTATTTGGCACGTTTTCAAAATACTTTGCTGAACTTGAGAAAACGTGTGGATTTGCGTCATGGGCAACACCTTGTATTTATCCTCCATTTTCCCTGTTCATAGATTAAAATTAGTACAGCATCAAAGTGAGTTAAATCCAATATCCTATAAGGAAAATGTCATGCAATTAAAAAATATTAGATACCCGTTGGTAAACTACCCGTTGGAGCCTTACATTATGTACCCTTGGTTGGAACAAAGTAAGAGCACGTTATATTTTTATGAAATAAAGTACATAGCTAAAACTTTAACCGTCGCGTCGGTGAATAAGAATGAAGCCTATCTTGTCCAATGCAATTTGTTTACTGGAAGTGAATTATTACGCGGTTTTTACACCCTCAATAGAGCAAATCGCATTATTAATTAAATAAATTAATGTGTTAAAATAAATAAAATGCCCCTCAAAACATATTTTTAGAATGTAACGTTCCAAAAATCTTGAACTGTATCTCGCTCAGCATGTTCGGAAGCTGAAAACACGCTCACTCACCTATCCCAGCCAGCAGCCAGCCGGCAATAAAAATCGTCTCAGTCTGCGCTCAGCAAACTCGACGTTTTTAAACAAACGAAAAAAGTGCTGCTGAGCCAAATAAAATACACCTCGGAAACTTGTTTTCGTGCCTGACGATCTCACCGGAGCTTGCCCTTGACGCCGTTCTCCCAAGATGCGTCTGCTCATCGCGCCCAAACAGCTGCTCTCCTGCGTCGCCGGCCGCGGCCGCGTCCGCCTTCGCCCGCTGCACACGACCGCCGCACGCCGCGCCATCGTCAGCAGCCGCTACGACGACGTCGACCTCAGCAAGCAGAATCTATTCGACTTTGTGTGGAGGAATCATGACAAGTACGGGGACAGGACCGCTATGGTAGGAATGGGACGACAAACAGTGACGTACAAGCAGTGACAGTGTCGTTTCAGGTGGATTCCCCCAGCGGCGCCTCGCTGACGTATTTGGACGCGTTCACCCGCTGCACCAACTGGGCGAGGAACCTCCGCTCTCTGGGCGCACAGCCAGGCGAGGTGATGGCGCTCCTGCTCCCAAACTGCTCCGAGTACGCGCTGGCATTCGTGGGCTCTCCCGGGGTGGGCGTGGCGCTGACCACCCTCAACCCGGTGTACACGCCCCCGGAGATCTCCAAGCAGCTTCGGCTGAGCGGTGCGAGTTGGGCGGTCACCACGGCCGAGTTGTATCCAAAGCTGAGGGAGGCGTGCGAACGCGCGGCCAAGAAGGACGAGCGGATGGCCGCGTTGGATTGGGAGAAGAGGATCATTATTGTCGGAGGTACGGAGGAGATATTATGAACCAAGGCCGATGACAAGATGTCACTATTTTCAGATGAGCACATCCCATCGTTAACCCCCGCTTCCGACCTCTTCCTCTCCGGCGACTCCTCTTCGCCGTTCCAGACGGTTCCTACGGACGCCGAGAATGACCTTTGCGTGCTTCCCTTCTCCTCTGGGACGACTGGCGTGCCCAAGGGCGTCGTGCTCACACATCACAACCTCGTGGCCAATGTGTGTCAACAGACGCTCGGGGACAAGGAGATTAGCACAGTGACGGAAACGCAAGGTAGGATTACAGCGTCAGGAACAGTGGATAAAATGAGGTTAACTCATCTCGGATAGATCAACAGGGGACCTAGGTATTCCCTTCCTCGACAGGCGACTGGCCTTGCGGCCTTGGTACTATATCAAATGTATCAACCTTTTACTCACTCAAACAAACTTGGTGATCCGTTGCTCTGTCGTCGTCTGTCCTCAGATCATGAGGTCGAAAAGAATAGGCGAAAATGGGACGATGTACCAGCACATTTCTTACAAACCCGTTTGTTTAATGTAATTAATTGGACACATGTTTTCTATTTTTTGCTCTTTTTGGCTTTGATAAAATGAACCATTATGCTCTTCAATAACAACTGTACTGTTTTCGCATTACTTTTTGACCTCATGATCTGAGGACAGAGAAACGGATCACCATCTTCTGGGAGATTTAAAAAAGGTTTCAACATTTTAAACTTCCGTGGTGTGCCCTGTCGAGGGATTGAAGGGATTGACTCTGTACTAGGGTAGGATCTTTGTCTCTTATATTACCCTTGGGTAGTAACCGTAGTATTAACTCATCCGCTTACGTAGGGATCTTTGGATTAAAGTGCACTGAGATTGTCTATTCCGGCATGCTCTACGGAGTATGGATTAAGCTGGACATTTTTAGAGTAAAATGAGACTTGAGGGGCATTATGGGGCATTATGGTGAATAGTCCTTGTTTAAGCCTTCTGTGTCATGGATCAAGTTTATTTATTCTATTATAATTGTCCAATCGCTACGCATCCCCACCCAACAACACCGAATTCCTCCTCAAATCCCTTTCATACAACTTTGCGTTCTCCTCCTTGTCCGCATGATCCGCGTTCGTTCTCTTCAGCTTTGGGTGGACAAAGAGCAGCAGCGAGACGCCGACCGCCAGTCCCATGGCCATGACGAAGTAGTAGTAGGGTGTGTAGTCACGGGCTTCCACGCCGCCGGGTTTGGAGAGGTCGGAGCAGGTGTTGGGAGCATTAGGCGGCAACTCCCAGTAGAGGTTGTTGCCTTTATATAATGGGATGGTGCGTTAATGGCTACAGGCGGGAACTGAGCGAGATTTTTTACATAAAAGTACGAGCTACGATCGACTAGTTGATATCGGGTTATAAATGGATGGAGCTCAATAGAGTGAGCTAAAGTAACGGAAATGATTTCATATAGAGATGTGCGGATCCAGGATTTTTTTGCGGATCCGGATCCGGTTCCGGATCCAGCTTAAATCCGCGGATCCGGATCCACTGAGCTACTATAGAGTCATAGCTATGGGTATGTCTTTGACTCTTTGTCTAATGGGCGTTAGAATGAAAGTGATTGGGTTATGGGCTGAACATAAAAGAAAAAAATCTACATTAAGAGGGACATAAAATTATTTTACTGTGACTCATTTCATTTTGCAAAAACCTCATCTGTGAACGGTTTTACCAAGTAAAAAACTGGATCCGGATCCGCGGCGGATCCTAAAATTTTCGGGTCCGGATCCGGATCCAAGCCAGATCCGCGGATCCGGATCCGGGTACCCGCACATCTCTACTTTTCATTCCATGATTAGTTTGGGGACACTCGAGCAAGTCACTTTCTTTTCTAGTTTGAGTTCGAATTGAATATATTTGTTCAAAGCGTCAGTGTTTGCAGCTAACCTTTGTAATGTAATTTATTAGTGTATTACTGGCTTGGTTTATTTTTGGCTCAGTATTTAACAAACCTTGAAACGCTAGAGAGACCTCTGTCCATATATTATATCTTCAGAAATGTCCTTTTCAGTGGAGGACAATGGACGAAAAGCTATAGAGAATCCTGAAGACATAACATGTGCTCGTTGTAAAACTCAGATGAGTTCAAAACAAGATTTAGTTTGTCATTTTCTACAAAAGCATTCTAAACACAAAGCATCATATCCTTGTAGCCAGTGTGAACTGGCATTTCTTGACCAAACTCACATGCTAAACCATTTTAAGACAAAGCATGAAACCGATACAATTTCACAAAAGAGGCCCATTCAAAATAAAGTGCGAGTGGAAAAGCACAAACAATATGGCTGTGATTCATGTGAATATAAATCTGCCTATAAGCGTGCTTTACAAGGACATATAAAGGCAATTCATGAAAATAGTAAACCATTTTCCTGTGATTCATGTAGCTACAAGTCTGCCTGGCAGTGCAATTTAAAAACACATAAAAAGACCGCTCATGAAAATATAAAGCCATACTCTTGCAACTTATGTAGTTATAAAAGTGCTCTAAAGGGCAATTTACAAGTACATAAAAAGTCAGTTCATGAAAATAACAAGCCACATAATTGTGACATGTGTGATTATAAATCTGCATACAGAAAGTGTTTAAGAGTACATAAAAGCGCAATTCATGAGAAGAAACAGACACACCACTGTGATTTCTGTAATTTCAAGAGTGCCTGGATAAATGACATACGAAGACATATATCAGATGTCCATGAAAAAATTAAAGCATTTAAATGTGATTCATGCGACTATTTGTGTGCTCAAAAATACGGATTGCAAAAGCATAAAATGAGCATGCATGAGGAGAAGCAGTTTTCATGTGTTCTGTGTGATTTAAAGTTTTCACTTAAAACACACCTTCAATCACATACAAAAATTGTCCATGAAAAGTGGAAGCCATACCAGTGTGACTTTTGTGATCAGAAGTTTGCACGGAATTCTACATTGCGCGAGCATAAATTTGGGATTCATGCAAAGCTGAAGCCATATAATTGTGACTTTTGTGACTATCAAAGTGCATTGAGGAGTAACCTGTACATGCACAAGAAGAGAAAACATGGAAAAAAGAATGTGAAATCTTTGTGATAACTAAATATCTTTATCGTCCCGCCAACATTAATCATATCATTTAAAAATCCACTAGATGGCGTTAGCGTCAAGAGAGAGGCAAGGTTTCTACCATGGAGGTTGTCCTATTTCGATGGTTTCTACTTAAGAGAAGACATGAAAAGCAAATAGCGTCATGGAATAAAAATATATTAAGACAATATATATGTTCTACTTTTACCCCATTCCAAACCACTGTAAAAGATTCTACCATTGATAACTACTAATGCTTGCAAAAGTGAAAACTGTGTTAAGTCGAGTCTTCCAATCTTAAGGCTCCTTCCTTAATTATGTCTACATGACAGCCATCATGAGCTTTGATCCCAAAGCTGTGCAAGATTCTTCCGAGTACTAATAATGCATCCAAGACTGTGTTAAGTTGAGTAATAAGGTTCTATAGTTGCCTCCCTAGAGAGGAATCCAACTTATCCAAGTTTGTATACATGGCAGTTATTAAGAAGCCCTCCAAGAATCCCATAAATAGCTTCTTCTTCTGTGTTCTTTACCTGCACAATGGCCACCGGCACCCGCTTCGCACCCTTATCCAAATCCTCCTTTCGATCCTGAGACATCTTGAAGAAGTACCGCGCGGAGAAGGCGCGCCCGTCGACCACGCCTCCCAGCGGCGGCAGGCGCGAGTCCAGATAGCACACAAACAGGTGCATCAGCAGCTCGGCGTCGGTTGGCAGTGAGTCGGTCCAGCGAGGGCCGCCGCCGTTCCATTTGAAGCCGCTGAGGGCGCCGCCGCTGCCGAGTTCCCTGGAGAAGATAAGATGACTTGTTATTAGTATTGATAGAATGAGAGCCAAGTTTAGGTTGATTTAAAGCACTTAGTTATGTGTTAAAGCCTTAAGGGGACATGATTTGAGAATGCTGTCAGTACTCAGTATCTTACGTTTTAAATAATTAGTCCCATGAAAATCATATAAAGTCATGGACGAGCTAATGTGGCTCGTCCATAATGACTCCACTGCAGACCTAAAGCACGGAGCTCTGTATGTAGTTAAATACCTCCGTGTTTGAACTCCACTTCAGCTGTAATATGAGGCAGTCTTGTAATGTGTAAAATAACTCACTTGATCCTCTTCACAATGTACTCCTGATTGGGGGACACCTCCAGGAACGGGATGAGGTCTCCCATGGACAGCCCGTTGACACCCTGCGGCACCTGCTTGTGGTGCAGGGCGGCCAAGCTCTTCACTTTCTCAAGCCCGGATTCTCCCATTTGGACGTCCAATCCCAGGCGGGACAGGGCTTTGTTGGTAGAGTCGATTTTGGAGGAGATCCTGAAAAGGGGAAAGAGATGAAAATTATGGTTGTTTCAAGATATTATTGATCAATATTATTTTATTGTTAAGTGCAGTGTTGAGACTAAATATACGGATTTGAGCACTTGGGGTTCCCACCCGGAATAGGGCTCCTGCTTTGATGGGGCTCCTTCTCGGAGGAGGGCTCCTTCTCGGAGGAGGGCTCCTTCTCGGAGGAGGGCTCCTTCTCGGAGGAGGGCTCCTTCTCGGAGGGGGGTTAACTTATCTGTCGCAGTGGGAATTCAAGCGCTTGACGCTCTGGGATACAATGTCCGAACGACCCCCTTTGAGGAGCAAAATACCCTGATCCTAAGTACTGTTTAGCCAAGAGACATGGAACTGAGACACTTTTCTGCGGAGTTCCAACACTAAAATCTAGAGAGCACTTTTTATGAGCTTCGATCCCTACCTGTTGAGGATCGTCGCCGAGATGTACATCCGCAGATTCTCTAGCCACGCGACCAACTCCATCTGGTCAGCCACGAGGTGGATCCTGCTCGGCGGCGACGCCGGGTCGTTGGGCTTGCTGTCCGCGGACGTGGCCGAGTTGGACGAGGTCTTGCTGCCGGGCATGGGTACGGAGATGTTATAGCTGAGGTTCCTGAAATGGGGAATATGTAGGTTTAGAATAGGACAACCAAAAATATATGAACACACCTCGCCTGTCCAAATGATAAGAAGCAATAAGTGCCAAATATGTTTATGCCAATTCTACACAAAGTGCTTTAAGCATTCAAAAGAGTCCAAACCTCTTATGTACGCTTATAGCATCAGTTCAGAATAAAACAGTGTTAAAAGTCTTCGTTGGCTAGAGAACTCTTATCATTTGGGTAGCCGACCTCTACATGCATCTGCTCATTCTTTGGTGAACAACTATGGTTTTGTTTTCTTCCCATCTTAACACCCTGTGGCACATATAATCTTACTGCCCTTCGTAACCCACTGTGACGCATGCAACTTCATGCAAGTGCTCATTCTATGTTTTGATTGCTTCCCATCATAACCCACTGTGGCACTTATAATATTACCACCCATCATGACCCACTGTGACATGTAATCTTACCGGAGCACTGGTGAATAGTCCGGGGACCCTCCTCCGACGTGCACATTGCCAGCATTGGCTTTCCAGAACGAGCCCTCGGTGGACATGTTGGGCGAGCCGCCACCAGAGTTGTCGAGCATGCTGCCATTGTGGTTCGGGCTGTTGCCGCCAACACGGCTGCGCTCCCACTGACCGAATTCGCTCAAGTAGCCGTACAGGGACCTCTCGTCCCTGATGTCCGAGTAGCTGAAAGGACAAGAGACGGCGACATTAATAACTGTCAATGATAGTTTAAAGCATCTCTCGAGAAGTGAAACAGTTGATTTGGTTGACTTAATAGCTTAATACATAATAACTGTCATTGCTACTTTAAAACGACTCTAGAAAGAAGTGAAACAATTAATTTGTTTTAATAATAGCTTAATAAATCGTTATTATTAAGGACGTGCAAAAACCGAAAACCGAAAACCGAAATTCGGTTAATATAAAAACCGAAACCGAAACCGACGTCGGTTTGCAAAAAGTCGGTTTTTGACTGCATGTCGGTTTTCTACAATGTCGACTTTTGAACATTTTTGTCTACGAAATAGCAATTGTAGGGTTACTGTGGTATCACAAAAAGTTAAAATATATTTCTAGAAGTAACTTCTACCCTAATATTACATCTTGTCAATGCAATTTATGATAAAGCTATTTTTCTTCTGTCATTAAATAACAGTGGCTTAAGATTTTTTTTCGATAAAGGCATAATTTTAAACATAAATCAAAAACCGAAAACCGAACCGAAAACCGAAACCGAAAACCGACTTTTTCAGAAACCGAAACCGAAAACCGACCTCGGTTAGTATTTTAAAAACCGCACGTCCTTAGTTATTATAAACCAAGGAACTCTGCACTAGTAGTGCAGACTGCAGAGTTCAATGTATAAAGGCATGGAACACTAAAACACTTCGGTCTTCCTTGATAAATGTCACTTTAACCATTTAGACGTTTCCGAATTAAAGCAGTCAATACAGTCAGCTTTTGTTCCATTCCTACCTCGAGTTAAACACCCCAGAGCTTCTCCTCTCCACTGGCGACGCCGTCTGCGCCACGGGCGATCCAAGAATAGACCGCGGAGAGTAGAACTGATCATCCCGTTCTGGGGACGACAGGAATCCGCCCTTGAGCGGTGGTCCAAACGGGCTCAGCGCCATGTTACCCGCCTTGCTCCGAGGAGTCACTGCAAAGCCCGGCGTGCCTTCGTTTACTCCTAGCAGGAGCATCTGCTCTTTGGTGAGGTTGATATCCCTTTCGCCGAAGCCCAGCGGGAAGATGAGCGTGTACAGTGAGTGGAGCAGGGATCCGATGCAGCTGCAAGGAAGAGTTGATGTTCAAGTTCATGTGTTAAGAAATGTCCCTGAAATGAGCACATGTCGACTGTCCAAAGTATTAGAAGTAAAAGGTGCCAAATCTATCAAGATCCTAAAATAAGCATTCGAAAGAGTAATGTACTTTTTATAGTATCAATGCAGCTGAGCATAAAACATGTTTAAAAAGTAGTCTTTGGCTCTTTTGATAAGCTACACAACACACTTTTAGGGAACTCTTATCATTCGGACAGCCGATATATCAACTCCTTGTCGCTGAAGGATCTAATCTCATTTTATCATAAGTGATTTCTACCAAGAAATGTCATAAACATGACAGTAAATGCATCTAATAAACGACTTAATGACTGCAATTCTTACATGGTTAGCAGCGCGTACGCCGCTCCATCTAACAGCCGTTTCTGTGCGTGTCCGAGCGCCTGGAATGGCGTCCCTCCGCTTGGGGTCAGAGCCGAATAGAGGGCGTGGCTGGACAGCTCGGAGGTGAGGATGGCGCAGAAGAGCAGGTGGAGGGCGGCCTTGGGAACAAGCTGGAATAACAGGGAGGGTATAACAAGATGAATTAGCACTAAATTGATAAAGTTCTAATGAATTATTCCGGGATAAAGGTGTTACCAAACTATGCACATGAGATAATGAAATGATTGCAAATGCTTGTATGTAAAAAAGTGGGCGATAAAAGAGATTTCAGCGTGTATAAACGTCAGAATATGTTCTAACATCGCTAATTATGTGTAAAATCTGTTTTGAAACGTTGTCGTCTTACCTGCTTCGGTTCCGCAGCTTTCAATCTCTTCTTCCGCTCTAGCACTGTGGACACGAGGCCGCCAGACCGGGTTGGGGATGAGGCACAGTGGGTGTGGCCGGGGTGTGGAGGGGGCGTGGCAGCCATCGTGGAAGGACAACGGGGGCAAACTGTTTGACTTTGGGCTGCTTTTGCTCTTCACCTTCAATCCGTGTTCGGCTGCGACTCAGTCAGGCATTTGATTGTTGTTAGTTGTTTTGGGGAACGGCTGAGCGGGAGAGCGAGCGACAAAGGCGGGAAATTCAAAGTGGAGAGAGAGGGGGAGTTTCAGTAAAAACAGTTCTTAACTGAAA
Organism: Tisbe holothuriae; assembly: GCA_900659605.1. Lineage (NCBI taxonomy): Eukaryota > Metazoa > Arthropoda > Copepoda > Harpacticoida > Tisbidae > Tisbe > Tisbe holothuriae. The sequence continues at coordinate 756 of LR139308.1, read as the reverse complement.
TAGGGATCATTTGCCTATGTATGGAAATGATGTGTGCATAACGATATAATTATGTTATATGTGTCATTATTAGCACACAAAATTACACTATCTTCGTACAAGATTCGAGGAAAACGTATTAATTATAATCAATTAACCATTATTGCTATAATGCAATCGTGGAATGTTTTTGGTTTATATTAGCTTGCTTTCTATGAAAGAAAGCTATTTTATACACGATGCACGAGTGAATAATAATATAAAAGTACTATAGTTTGCTATATTACTCTACATTGTGTTTTGTATGGCAAGTTCTCCGTGGTTTATGATTATTTCGATGACTCAGTTGACTCATCTTGTGATTTTTTGTCTCGTTCCATCGACGCCTTTATCCCTAAGACTGTGCAGCTCAAAAGTCGGAAGACGGAAGAAGGCTATCGCACGCAACCTCCACTACAGTCTGTTAAGTAAACTATGGGAGGCTTTAAAATGGAACAGAGAACTTTTAGGAGGAAATCTTTTAATCCAAATATGTTCCTTTAGCATAGCTTAAGATATTTCAATTAATAGGTTTTGCTCTTCAAGACCTCCATCATGGATAGACCAAAGAAGGCTGACATCAGCCTTTTTGTGTACTGTTATGTACTTGACTTTGAGAAGATATTGTGGGGGTATGCTACACATTTTATTAATGCATAAATGAGGCAGTTATGTAAGAAGGTGCATAGAATTCAGAATTGTTAATGGTAATTTGGCTTAAAATGTACCATTTCAAAT
>LR139301.1:35621-66191 GCA_900659605.1 Tisbe holothuriae | reverse complement strand
GGCGCGGCCCTGGCGCCCCGTGGGCGGGGGCAGCAGGGCGGGGGCGCGGGTCAGTCGGGCCGTGGTGGTGGTCATGGTAGTCTCGGTGGACGTGGAACGGCGATGGCGGTTCTTCTATTGATGCCTGGGGCGGCGGCGAGCCTGATCGAGGGGTGGGGTGAAAGTTGGACGGCGGTGGCGGCGGCGGGCAGCGACGTTCACGACTTCGACCTCGCCGTGGTCGCTCAGCAGAGGAGCTGTCCTCGGAGGAGCGGCCTCTGTCCGGGCGGAATCCGCTGCCCCACACGGCGCTCTTGCTCCGTGGCATGCCGCCGCCACTGGTCTTGGGCACGCCCCTGTGGTTGCAGTTGCTATGGTGGTGCCCCCGGTCTTCGGACCCGCGGGGCTTCCTCCCGAGCAGGGCATCTTCAGCGTGTCTCCAGACGAACGGGTCCCTTGCGTCCATGCTCTTGCTCCGTGATCGGCTTCTGCGCCGGGCTTGCTGCTTGGGTCCGAGGTGTGGGTGGGTGTCCATGGGCGGGATCTGGTTGACGGTGGTGGCGCTGTCGTGGAGTTGGTCCAGTTGGGCGTGGCGGGTTTCGTTGATGTGGGCGCGGGTGGAGGCTTCAACCTGAGAAAATTATGTCATACTTAATGATATTTTGTATATGTTTGTTACAGCACTGAAACTCAACACTAAACTCAATACAAAGTTGCATTTTGCGAGTTAATTAAATCAGTTCATGACCTGATTGAGATATACATTAGGAAATCAAGCTTTCCTTAGAAGTGCATATTGTATGCTTCTCTGTACTGTCAAAGAACAGAGAATAGAGAATGTCAAAATGCAATATTTATTAAACAGATGACATATCAGATATAGGTCATATTGACTTTTTTCATACCTTTGGCGAAATAATCCCTGGAAACTCTCTGGTCGGCTCCATGAGCAGATCGACATCCACCCCCGAGTTGTACGTCGGCCTCAGCTGCGGGTACGGGAACAGGAACTCCAGCCCGGACGTCTCGAACGTCGCGAGCACTGTCGGGTGGTGGTGGTTGTGGGGTTCGTGCTCGTCCTGGAGGAGCTCGATGTAGAGAGGTTGGTGGTCGAGGGTGGCCTGGAGTTGGGAGAGGGTCGACACGCCTGCAGGTATGATAAAGTTATGACAAATAGTGGTGGAATGTAGACAGAATGAATGTTTGGTGTGGAAGCTCTTGTGTATTTCAATGCATGGAAGACAGCTAAAGGTCACTGCAAGGGCCTCTATATTTGAAAATGTAGAGGCCCTTGGTCACTGCTGCATACTAGACACTAATTTGCCAGTTTTGCCAGTTTTGCCTGTTTTATCTCTTACTTTCTTAAAATGACCAATATTGCTGTTACATCTTTATTATTAAGTTTCCTTTCTTACAGGATAACTGGATAAGTTCTTGAAATACTTATTAAGGTGTTGGTATGTAGGATTATGTTTAAAATTTGATAGCAAATGTGTATTAAGTTCAAGGGAACAAACCGAACTAGTTAGAGAATGAATGCATTTTATTAATGTATTACTAGGTGGTAAAAAAGAGCACCAGGTCCTAGTATTACTAGCATTAAAGTGTTAAAACATGGAGAAGCTTAAGAAGCTTGCTTATCCATGGTTAAAAAGGTCAAATATAAACTTTGCCATTATTTTGATAAGACGCTCACTTATATTTTGCTTACCTGGAAACGTCTTCTCAAAGACAAACTTATCCCCGAACAGGAGCGGGAACGTCGGCGGAAACGGCTTCGTCTTGACATGGAACCCCAGGAAACACACGGACAAGTAGATCGGACCCTTCCTCGAAAACCACACCCCGGGACAGGTGACCGCGTGGATGTCCACCTCTAGCTGAACACGCATCGACTTGGACATGATCACAAGCTTAAACCGATCTTTAAACCATAATGTTCACAGAGCCGGCTTTGTGGCAACGTGTAATGTATCTCCTCGCACTGTCTCATGAGCCTTTCTCTTCGCAAGGCCTTCACATATGACCAGGCTAATTTAGCATTATTGCTCAGCAAGCACTCCCTGCTGTGTGTGGCAGCATAAACTGATTTAGATCTCGCACATGCTCCCAGCTTTCACATTTTTTGCCCTATGATTGTGTGGTCTTTTACATGCACTTTTGCGCGACGTCGACCAGGCGCAATGCGCGACTGAAAGCAAAAGTTTGTCGCTTCCTCCTCCTCCCTCTCATGGGACGACGTGTGGACAGGTACCGTTCTCTAGACGTGAGGCTGCTTTCGTTAAACACTGATGTTACGAAGGTCGTTTGCTGGAGGAAGAAAAGACATCATTACTTACTTAATAACATGCATTGTTTGACTTTTACCGTTATAATGAGGTTGATGGGAGTAAATAAGGCAGCTCCAAATAGAAAGCTGGGAAAGAGTATTTTTATATCAACAGAAACGTCTATAATAGTAAAAGTACAGGACAAAACTTTTGACCTGCTTTCTGCAGTCATACAACAACCCTCTTTGGTCCTGTTTTGTTCAATTTCCCACCCTATGCGGCCATATCGGACTCGCTCTGGGAATAACCTCGTTTAACAAGGCCGTAAATGGAAATTTGCTATTCCATTAAGTGCTTGTGATGCGTACATTTGAAGGAGCAACACATGTCAAAACCAAGGCGAAAAAGTGACGTTTGACGCGGATTGAGAGTGTTTTCAAAAGCGAGGCGTTGATTCATTTTTCTCCTTGTATTTTCATTTTGAGTGGAAGCGGAAGGAACAAGTTTTATGATCCTGAGCGCAAAATATGCTTTCTAAGATTAACTTATTAACTTTACTCCCATATGCAACAGTTTCACACATTCTCATCTTAGTTCTATAGTCATTGCTCTCCCTTTGGCTCCATATGCTAGCCTCCCTAATAGCAACCTCCATGCAATATCCCATTTTCGCCTATTCAACCTCCTCCCCGCCTATCGTTCCCATAACAACCTTGTATGATCAATGCGCAGTAGTATCGAATTATTACAAGATCCCATCTAGGGTGGAAGACCATTCCAACCCCCTTTCGACTTTCTACTTGCAAGACAAGGAAGCGCTGATGAAAAAAAAAGCTTTTGTTGCTGCTGGTGGGAAAAGAGGCGACTTTGAAGGACGGAAATAGCTGAGGGACTAACAACGGCCTTGAGTGTAAAGAATGTATAAGGACGGTATTATAGTAATAATGGAATAATAATAAATGGAAAAGGTTACTCGATAATGTTTTCGGATGTTGCATGAGGGTAGATGTTTCTTTTACTTGGAATAAGATAATGCGTATTCTTGTCATGACATTTAAACCATATCTTAGAATAATACAACTTGCTTTCATTTTCATACTAAGACTTGGAATTACTGAATAAGTACAATTGTATGTTAAGTGAGCTCCAACTCTCTCGAGCCCTGTATAAAACTTGCTCAAATATGAATAGTGAACGGCACTGCATGAACACCTTCAATGAATCAGGTTGCCTCCATACTAGAAATATTACTTCACACTACATCATGTACCCTCTTCCACCCCTACCACATGCTTTGAAAGCTCTTCTTCTTCACTTTGTATCATCAAGTGCAAGTGCAAAAGCCCTGACGCCATTCATTCGACCTTTTAAACATGACATGAAGACTCAAAAGGGCTTTTGGAAGCCTAGATATTGGAGAGTACACTTTGTCAATTCACTTTAAAGCATTTTTAGATTGGATACAGTATGTGTATGAAACTTTCAAGGGAATATAAGTAATACTACAAACAATAATGTACATACAAACATAATTTTATACATAAAGAAAGGGTCCTTTTATGGAAAGTTTTGCAGAGGTTCCGTGAGTATGCAAATCCAAGTTTCGCACTTCAAATGCCCTCCATATGGGCATATTTGCAACAATCAAGTCTCCATTCTTGCTCCCATTACTATTTTTATTGTCCAAGTCTAATTAGCATCCATATAAAGACATTAGTGTCCTTTTTACTCCTTAATATGTTCTAGAAGACAAAGAAATCCACAGCTATAGAAATATAGACACATGTTTTTCGGCTGACAAAAGGCTATTCTTGACATCTGTGCGGGGGAAAAAGTATCGGCGAAATAAATGACTTGCTGATATGACCGGAATATCCTGTTTTTATTTTAGAGAGAAATGTGAAAATGTATGGCGAGGTCAAGGGTAGAAATGGGTGTATTTTAAGGCTTATGAAAGTTAGGTGATGTCACAGCTAGGGAGGACTTCATGACGAGCTTCTGGAAAGTATAGGATAAATGATATAATGGCTATAAAGCTCTTTGCATAATATTATCCATTTTACGACTTAAAATGACCCTACATTAAACGTCTCCAGCCACGGCTTACATTGGCTCCCTATCAATTTGAAACCCACCCTATCCATAAGAAGAGCTTTAAATGTCGAGCCCCCTGGTCATGTCTTAACCCCCGGCCCCATTTTTCATATGATGATATCCTTGCCAAACCCAAAGAAGAGCTCCACCAATCCGCCAAAGGTGCCGAAATCGACGCAAAACGTGATCATTCCTTTCCCGTCAAATGACATGCAATCGACTAACGTGTAACGAGAGTTGTTTGCAGCATCATCATCGTTGGGTGGTCCAGAATAAAATGCTGACCAACAGGCACAGTGGAATCATGTTGGCATTGATTAGGAATATATTATACATTGTGTACATTATTATAGTGAATAACCTTCCTTTACGTTTATGTAGTTATGCTAAAAATGGACTCCAACCTGTTGTATGATAGAAACGGCACACGAACATACGAGATCCCTTTTGCTCTGCATCGCGTACTCTCGCCATCGGCGCGGGCGTCGAAGCCGTCGATTGACCACATACTTTTCCTCCTTGATCCCCTTTGCATGCATCCTTTTACGTAATATTATCCCAACACACCCTGGTAACACAAAAAGAGATCCCCGTTTGTAATACCAAAGTGCGACGGAGGCGACAAGTGCACTCGCGCGCTTGGGAAGGGCGCGCTAGAAGGAGAGGAGCGCGCAAGGGCAAGTGGTGGTGCGACCTCCTCAGCTCGACAAAAGGGCTCAAAAGTCTCAGTTGACGACACCTCGTTGGAGGGTCGAGAAATGTAAGAACTTTTAAGGCCCGAGAACGAGATTTCACCAATAAGTGCAGTGTGGATGTGAATATTTAGTGTCCGCTCAGCTGGGGAGTTCTTTTTTTACCGGCATTGGTGGAAAAGGTTTTCAGCGCTGAGTGTCTCTCGGCTAAGAGAGAAGAAGACAACAATCGACTCACCTGTTAACAAAAACAACGTTTTAAAACTACGACATCAAGAGAAAGCTCCGAAAATGGAGAAAAGTGTCTAAAAAGCAACAGTGTTTTTTCGCTCTTAACTCTACGTGTCTGTCCGCGACCGGCGAGAACGGTGTGTCGACCGTCGGCGCGTCCGTGTGTTGGCGAGTCGCGGCCTTTTCTCTTGTGTGTGTGCGTGCGTGCGTGCCGCTGTGTCTGTCTGTCACACACTCACCTTGTCCGTCTGCTGCTGGCGTCCGAAGGGAAAGGAGGACCAAGGAGAACCACCTTTGAACAACTGCACCAAACATAACCACTTGTTGAAATTTGCGGAGAGGAGAGAGAGAGAGAGGAGAAAGTCTCTCTTTCTCTCTTGTGTGTAAAGAGCGAAGTCCTTCTTTCTTTCTTTCCTTGAGTGGCAGCAAGAACAACTCCAAGCAGAAGCAGAAGCTCCTTCGCCAAGGCCAGAGAAGAGAAAGAAAGAGAAAGAGAAAGAGTCGACTTTGCACTGCACTCAAGAGAAAGAGAGAGAGAGAAAGAGAGAGTTCGTGCTAAAGCCGATTTGCTGTATTTTTGCAAGAAAGAAGAAGCAGAAGAAAGACCGAATTGCAGCTAGCAAGAAATCGATGCAAGAGCTCTTTAAAAAGCCGACAAGTCAAAGCAAAGTGAAGTGTCAAATAGTGCGTTGTTACAATCTTGCATATAATAGTGGAGTGCAGTGTTGATATTGAGCAATGGTGAGGTAACGTCGTGTAGTTGTTGTCGTGTTCGTTATGCAGCAGGACCCGCTGCCACGATGCAATGGAATCAGAAGACGCCGCGATGATCAGATTCGCTGCAAGAAGAAGAACGTCGACGACGAGTGATCGAATGCCGTAATCATGTCATTAGGTGAGAGATGTTAAAACAATGTTATAATGGCTGTTAAAAGCATGGTGTTGATTGATATATTGTAGTCGCAAATGTGTTTTCAAATGTCTCAAAACGAGTTTTCTCTTTTTTTCAGACGACATCCGTGCGGCCGCGTCCTCCTCAGAGGCGATGGAGCTCCGGAGGCAGAGACAGCCGTTTTTAACAGGTAGGACAGTCATAAAGTATGAAAATATCTTCGCTTTGACTCCTTTCATTAAAATTAACAACCCCTGTTTGTGATGTTATGCATCCAAGTTCATTCTCTTCACTCTCGACATCAAAGCCACACACTTCAACCAGGGATGCCAGAATGTGCAATTGTCTACTTTATTCACCGTTTCAAAAGTAGCTTATTTTTGGCCAAACTGGCAGCCCTAGTTTCATGTCACCGCAACAAAGCAAACACCCCCTAACGAGGTGTCAAATCCCGAACAAAAGTGTATGGAAGATGTTGCTATATCACGATACAGGGCCTTAAAATTACCTTTAATGGAGTAACTTGCTACCAGCATGTTTTTCAGTGTGCTCTACACAGAAGTTGTGGGAGGCAGAGGGAGGTTTAAAAATAAATTAGACTTTCCCTCCCCAATATGATTGCAACTGACAGCCGATTTTTAAGAGCTTGTCAAGATCACGGGTCATCATCAGTAGAAAATATTATCTCGAGAGGAGCCAAATTGGATTCTATACTCACACCCTGGGGTTCGGTTTCTAAAAATAGTAAAAATAGGTTGGGAAATGGATGCTTTGCTAACTTTTTATCTCCAAAGTTACATAAATATTATATATAAAATGTCTTGCTATGCGCTTTTGTCTTGATAAACTTAATAAGTTTTCTGAGTACATTTTTCTTATTCTCAACTTATGACCGTAAAATCCATTTCCAAGTAGGTGGCAATCTTTCAATCGCTTTTGTATTTCTCAACTATTTTTAAACAAGTTTCTGGAAAAAAGGAGAAAAAAACATCCCTCTTGTACTATTAACATAGCGTACACTAGTTTATGCTCTTAATTAGGTTAACACATTATATAACAAGAAGTTTTCCTAAACGAAAAGCTGCTTAATCTTGATCAATTATCCCCTCGCTCTTCCTATTTTCCTCCCATCCACTTAGAATGAAGCAATAGGAGCCTCTAATCATCCCACTATGCATTGTTTTAAAATTAGCCCCGCTTCCGAAACCTGCTACTTTTGCTCGTTTGACTGATCTGACCTCAGTGCATTTGAGAGGATCTCAAAAATGCAATGGATCGTTAGAAGCAGAACTGGTCAGAGGTATTTCTTCGTCTTAAATACCTTCTTAATTCTCATCCTTGGAAATAGGTGCTCCGTTAAAAGTTTGGTTTCGGGGAAAAAATAAAACTTCAGTGGGCGCCGCCACCTAAAAGAAGTTTCTCACAGCGGAAAATATATTTCATCACACATGCAAAAGTTGTGGAAGTTTTTTGTATTTTTCTCGTAGGAGGAATGAGGCAAAAAAATGAGTTTTGGTCAAAAAGGAGGTTTATAGCCGTCATACACGGTTAAATAGGACAGGTAGGGGAGGCAGTGTTAATAAAATAAGCCAATCTTCTACGGATGATGCCAATTTCAGGCTTAACTTATGCCTTTGTTATGTAGACTATCATTTTAGAGTTTGTTTTTGCTCATTTCAAAGTTCCACTTTGGACGTTTGGACATACTACCTTCAGGGTCGCCAGTTTATATCAATTTTAGCTCTATATAAGGAACAATTTGGCTCTGATTCCTAATTGAATTGGCAACCCTGCCTACCATCACTCACTCACGCGTACTCAAAGTAACAAAAACGTAATTAGCAGCGATCAACTTTGAGCCTCCTCCTCCTCTTCTTTTGTACTGCCGACACACACACAAGCTGCTTAACCGAGAAGGTGGAAAAATGGTTCTGCTCCCATTTTAATGTATTTTTCTCGTTTCTTGAAGTGGTCAAAAGTTGTGTGTGAAGAGACGTGTATAATTCTTCTTCAAGAAGAAGGAAAAACCAATCAGAGCGGCAGAGGACTATTTTGCTTTTATCTTCTTTGCTTTCGCCTCCCTTTGAAATTGAGCGTACTTTTAACACGACCATGGCCGATGGAATAAATTTACTCCAGGGCTGCCATTTCGAAACATTTGTAACTGTCATCCCTTAATAGGCAAAAGTATGCTTTTAATCCACAAAAGGATTGCCGTCCCCTTTGACATTTTATCTCCTTTGCACGTGGTTTTGTTGACATTTTCTAATCTTCAGAGCACACTCTCAAGCACACACACAACTTGTTGACGATGTCGCACCATGTTTTTCAAAGACTCTCTCTCATGTCAAAATTTTACAAGGGGAGTTCAAGAGTCCAATAAGACGGTGATAAAAGTGAAATGCTGATACAGATCAGAGCCATGGAATGTCCAGAAGACACAGCAGCCTGGTAACTAAAAATGTCACAGAAAATGACCTGTGATGCTGCTAATTGAGCTATCCTACGGGAGCTGCTTAAGGACCTTCCAGAGCAGCAAATTGCCGGCTATTGTGTGTCGTCCCCCTCCTCATCCCACATAGAAAACTTGCTTCAAAGTCTATCTTTGGGGTTCGCTGATATATAACGTCTTCTTCTTCTTCTTCATTTTGCCCGGAGCAGCAGCCAGAAACACTCAAATTAGAAACTGGTTTTTCTCTCCTCTCCTCTCCTCAGCTCCACGTTGGGCTCTGAAATCCACCGAGGTCTAATCACAAGCATTGGTCAAGGCTGAAGCTGTTTCAGGTCAGTGGAATTATAGCTGGTTAGCAGTAGTAGTTGTGCACACACTCACTTTTTTGAAGCATCCATCGTACTACTACTACTCCTGAGTTTTTAGCCATGTTTGTTTCATGTTTTCCAGCATGTCAGATATTATCTCAAAAATGCATACATTATAAAGTTCATTCATGCATGTGATGATCAATATTTTTACCTGGTGGTAGCAAAAGTTGGCTTCTCATTACAAAGCTTCTACATATGCAAATATGCAGGTGTATAAAATACTTGTCCGTTAATATTTAAAGCTAAAAACCGTGTCCATCCTCCCTTAAAGTGGTCACCTTAAATTACCCCCAATCGGTGGGTGAAAAAGCGCTGTTTTCAATGTTCTCCTCATTACTTCTTCTCAGTCTCTCTCTCGGTCCATTCTCAGCCATGTCCCGCAGCCACAGTTTCAGATTAATGCCTATCTATTGAGATGAATTAGGCTCGGGGGCAATTCTCTTCATTCTCGCACTTTGGACAAAAAAGAAGCAGCTTTGTGTTTTTCTTCCTCATCGATGATGCAGTTTTTGAGATATTGAGATGACTACGATTATATTTTCAGATGCTATTGAAAATGACTTTTGTAATGTATGGATGCTCTTTGAAGGCTATTTTAAGGCATACACTTTATTATAATGTTATTAGTTAAGGTACAGTATTTGTTTCGTTATAAGTTGAATTTATACTCCTAAAATATACCTCTCTTATCCCTTCTTGCGCGTGCACAACAGACAATATTATGACATTTTATCTGTATCCATTTCCGATTCGGAGAAAAAAAACAAGAACTAAAAGTTTGGAAACACACAAAAGAATCAAATGCACTTTAGGCCATTCTGGATTTAACGTCCGAAAAAAGGTAAATGGAAAAAAATGCATCCAAATAGGGTTGCCTATTTATTACTTTAATAGAATGAACTAGAAGAACACATCGGGAATAAGGATATAAAAAGTGTGTTATATGTCATTGGCTATAGTTTGATAACAAAAGTTGCGCCTATATTTTTCTCACTGATCAGAATTTGCTTCTGTCACTCTTCCCAATGTTAGAATTCTGACAGCAAAAAAGTAAGAATTGATAAGAGATAGAAGAACGTGGAAGAAAAGGCCGAATTTGGCCTTTATTGTCCCGTTTTTGTCCATTTGAGATTGACCATTGCTTAAGGCCAGAAATATAAAATAATATCGAGACGAGAGCGGGTGAGCAAAAAGTGCTTTTTATTTGTGCAAATAATATTGCAAGCCGAATTGATTTCTTCTTGAAATTGAATTTAACGCATTTGCATTGTCTTCTTGAATTCATTTGTACTATGAAAGTGTATTTAAAATACCAGTATGTGAGCTCACTCAGCTCGGCCCATTTGTCTATATCTGCCTTTAATCCTTTGATAACGCGTTTGTGTTCTTCAAAAGAAAAGGGGAAATGAAGGCAATGATGGCTCAATCGGAATTTCGCATTTGAATTTCTATGGAGCAGGGATGCCAGGATAAATAAATGTTTCAATATTGCATATTGGAATACAATATTAATTTTTATATACTGTACAACTACAGGTAATACAAGTAATAAAATAGACTATGTATTTATTTTGAAAGTACTTAAGAGCATAAATACATTGTTTTATGCCTATTTATGATGTTCATATTGCATAAAACTATCCATAATGTCATCCCTACTTTTTCGCAACTCTCGACCCGGATGTTTAACGCGCGATTATTGTGCCAGACCGGTTCCAAACTCTCTTTTCCAACCTCATTCTAAAAATTATGTCACGGTCGCAGGTTATAATTATCATACATATGAAGGCGTTAATTCACATTAATGCACTCAAGCAAATGTACATATAAAATGCTCGATTGCAGTTCTTTGAACTTCAAAAAAGGACCTTTTAGCGTTTCAGGAAGTCGTTTTAAAACTCTCATCAATTGGAGTTTGGAGGCAAAAAAAGTCGCAGTAGTGGGAAAATGTATAAAAGTTGATGCTGAGGCGGCTGAAATGTACTATTAATGTACAAAATCCGGTTTTTCAATCAATACTGGGCGAGCTCAAAATTGATGAAGAACATCGATGAATGATTATGCAATAGAAAAATATTGTCAGATATTGCATTAAATTGTATTAAGCTACAAAAAGAGTGAACCAGTTATACATTATATTCCACTTAATACGTAATAAAATGGCAGTGATATATTTTATGTACAGTGCCTGCAATAAAAATGTACTTTTTGATTGGTCAAAAATTTCATGTGCGGCCGAAATAAAAGGAGAAATATTTTAATGGCGTAAACTGGTTTTTGACAAGAGTGCAAATTAGCGAATATATATTTTTGCAAATAACTGGTTAGACCAAAAATTTATTATGATTCGTACTCCTTTATTTTATTATATAATTGAAAAAGGAGAGAAGAATGTTCAGATCTAATGCGAAAAAGTTTTTGATCACTTCTAAAAACAATTCCCGGAATAGTCTGAAAGTTTTTCCACCTCTTCTCTCTTCTTTGAATACAATCTTTAATTAACCGGAAGAAAACGCAAATAATAGATTTCTACCAGAAGGACTTTTTACCAACCTTGAATTTGCTTAATTTTCTGCAAATCTGTCTACCCTCTAAGAAACCTTTATCTCGAAGGTATGTTCGGAATCTGTGCATATCGATTAGACACTTTTTCATGGAGGGTTTTTGTTAACCAGCCTGCAAATCTTTTTTGGCACAGTGGCTCGCAAATTTTAATGACTTTTTCCTATGGCTATCCGAGCATAAGAGGCGAAAAGGAGAAGGAGGAGGAAAAAGTAGCCACTGAGATCAGGGTTGCCAGTTTTTAACAAGCAAATAACATTAATGTTAAATACACTAACTTTAATGGGAATTTAACTTCAATACTATTATACTTTTGCAATAGGCTTCTTTCTATCGACTTTTTCCATACTTTGTTGCGATCTAGAGACACGTTTTTATACCATCATTCAGTTCTTTAAAAAGCCGCATTTTCTGCAAACTGTCAACCCTACTTGGCACACACATCAACACACTCATGCATCCGCAGCCCTGGCCATAGATCACTAACGCTCAGCGGTAGCGTATTTAAAAATTACCTTCGGAGCAGCAGTATCCATCACTTCATATGCCGGCGACTCTTGGCATTGGCGAAAACATGACGTGTTTTTGAGACTGCAATAAAAACGACGGAGCTTGTCATCATTTTAATGTTGAACACGCCCCCGATGTGAATGAATGCACAGTGGTTTTAAGTCATGGAGCCACTGTGTCATGATGCCTTTTTTGCAAATACATGTGGTGGCCATTTATTCCTATTATTCAGCACATTCCTAGAGGCAACCAACTCATTTATCAATATCTCATGAGTTACGAGTGCTTGGTGGGGCCTCAATTTGCAAACTGTAAAAAGGCTCATTATTATCCGATCAAAAATCCTTTTTAACGTTTATTTTCCATCAACCTTGACTCTTTGTTTGACCCAAGAGATGCCTTTTTGGACACATTGTGCGTGTTCGCGTGGGAGGAGACGAAGATGGATGCAACCAGGGATGCCATAATGAACTATTTCAAGCAATCATATGGCAAAATGGCATCCCTACATTATGCAAGGAAGTCTTCTCTTGTATGTTGTCAAAAATGAATAGGCTTTTAAAAAACCTTCTTCACAATGGAGCCATAAAACATGGTAATTCCTTCTTCTTCTATGACCACGCACACATCGCGGGCGGCAAACGCATTCTTCTCCTCCGAGGCTCCGTCTGACAGACTAATTGCCATCAGACGTTATAAATGTTTTCATTCAAAGCCCGATTCTCATTGCGGTATCCTCGTAATTACTCGGAAGAAGAAATCCTCTCTCTCTAAAAGATCGTTTATAATGATTATTTCTGGTGGGGGCCCAACTTCCAATCTCCCGGTCTGCTGCGTCGATCTGGACAATCATAGACCCGGAAAATGGACCTCCGAACTGTGAAGAAGCCCTCCGAGCAAAGTTTCACTCGGAGGGGTGCGCCTCCGAACGGCATTTTAAAGTCGTCCAAGTGTCTCTGCTACTCTGAATAGGACTCCGAATGTGCCTCCGAGAGCCTCCGAGCAAGCCTCCGAAGCCATCCTCGGAGGATAGAAAGAAAGAAAGTCGTCAATGTCGATCAGCAAAAAGGAAATTCTTTCTTTCTTCTCCAGGGACGTTTTTCGATATTCCTTCAATTCGCTGTGGACACTTTTTCGTTTTCTGTGTGTTGTATAATAAGTAATATATTTCACCCGAGTCCCGTTTTCAACCTTTCTGTAGATTTCCATTTAAGATTCCATATAAATCTGATGCGGAAAAATGAGAAGAAGAAGAAGAAATCGGGCTCTACTGGTTCGCAGAATATGGATGCCCTGGTGGATAGAAATGGAAATACAGAGAGAGGCTTTTATGTAAACTTCAATAAGAATACACACAAAATGTAAACGTACATAGCAAAAAGTAATTGAGTTTGGGCGTCTTAATTTCTGCCGTGGATAGCTCGACAGGCATGATGCGTAATTTGTGGGTTGCATCTAATCGATTTTGAATCCCATTTTTGGTCATCAGTAACCTGACTACCATAATTTGAAATAAATGGACTCTCATGTTATCTGCAGAGTTGCAAATCAGATTTTACCTTTCTGGGAATGAAGCATATTTTTGCAAGTCAAGCCGTTTATCTGTGATATATTAGGCACAACTGTATGTTAATTTAATAGCATCCCTGTGCAGCACAGAGCTACTTTTTGCTCGAACGGGCAATTGAGCCTAAGAATATATTCTGCAGAAGCCCCTCTTTTGCATATTTGACCTTTCCGACCTCTAAGAGATTCCTGGAACAGATAAAGTGAATCTAAAAGTGCATTGATACATAAGAAGGAAAAATGTATCTGGTTTTGAAATCGTGTGCTCTACATTGTGACCGGTCAAAGGTTTATCCAACGAATGGTTTTCAACAATGTATTCAGTGCACTTTTCTTCACTGAAAGCCCACTAGTTATATTTAGTATAAAGAGTTGTAACTTCCTTCTTATTTCCTATTCAAAATTACTTTTCAACATTTTATTAAACAAGAACTGATCTTAAGGTTTGGCTCGGAGAATAACTCCGCTTGTTGTATATATTTGCTGTTAACAAGGGCTATACTTTTCCAAGCATATTAGCCCTTCCATAGTTTCATGATTGTAGCCCCAAAGTGAAACCCTTTTTATTATATTCTTAAATTCATTTCGGTCTGAATGGCTCTTTGGGCCATTTCGCACCTGATAAAAACCCTTCCTTCCCTTCTTGACCATGGCGTGGCTCAAATTTATGACAGACAAAAACGGAGCAAAAAATGTATAATTTCAGATCACAATCTGCCCCTTGGACTGGAAGTAGGGATGCCGGAGGGCCCTAGTAACACTTTTTATATAGGCAGCCCTTAAGGATTGACACGTTACATTAAAAAATTACGGTTCCTCATAAATAAGTACATACTTTATTTACTTTTTTGGTACATCCTGGTGATTCCTGGCAAAAAGTAACCGGTTACAGTTAACGTTTACTCCAAAAAGTTACAGTAACGTGTAGTTACTCCTTGTTTCAATACTTGGCAAGTGGCAACCCTTAAATTTCTTCCCTCTATCTACAGTTTAAATAAATAGACGTAGTACTTGAAACCCTCGACAAAGAGACAATCATAATCATACTCCTCATCGTATTATTACGACTCGCCAAACAATGAACCCCGTTTAGAGAGAGGTCGTGCTAGGGCTGCCAGAGTGGACACCGTGTTTCTCTTTTCCTTGATGGAGAGCAAACATTCCTTTGAATTCTTTCTAGTCGATATAAGCGAGAGTACTTGTGTCTCTCATACTTTCCAAGCTCTTCTCTTGTATGCCAAACATGCGTGGAATCCGCCTTTTACACGGCTTGATAGTAATAATAATAATGTCCCTAACGATGACAGGATCCTTTCAAGATAGGGATGCCAGTTACTAATGTATTTAACAGTGTAATTGTTATATTTAAATAGACTAAAATATAACATATTAAAGTATAGTAATCTTACATGAGACATTTTCTGATAGAAACACCATAAGTTACGTTTCAAAGTCTTGTTAATGCTAGGATGATGCGAGCCGGGTCAGAGAATAACTAATGTTAAACGGAAGCTGAGAATGCCTTGCAGGCATTAAATGCGCACAGAGTTATTTACTCACCCTGCTGCTGCAAGTGCATGCGTGCTGTACGCATTTTGATGGACGAGATGCACTTTTAAAACGTATTTAAAGGGTTAAAAAGAGGAACTATTTTAGTTATTAAAGTTTGAGGAAGATTAAGGGATATTTAAGTTCTGGCCATTTGCAAGGGGCGTCTGTTAGTCATCATTAGGACGGAGTGCTTAAGTTACATTTTGTTATATATTATTTTTGTAAAAAAAATGTAAAGTTAGGGCAGTTTAAAGAAGGATCAAGTTATTCCACCATTTAAGTAATTCATAAGATAGGCAATGTCACTGTAATGTGTAATAAGTTGAGATGTAACTTCATAACACCTGCCCATAACCGTCTGATATCGGAATCTTGCTGATTGTAACAAACTACCCTTCATTTATTATTATTGTCCTGATATGAAACTGCCTTTGAAAATAATTTATAATCGTGACCGTGCTGATGTTTTTTCTCCTCCTCTCGAAATAATCATCAACATAATCACCGTAATCATAATCGAGGAGGAAGTTAAGTATTATAATTGGTGGCGACAAACGAGCAGGGACAATGGATTATAAAGGGGGATTATATTATATTGTTAATGCACTGTGGTTTAAATGCATCTTCTCTTAGGCATTAAAAATTACATTAAAAAGTCAAATATCAATTACTTTAAAAATATAAATGAGTTTTATAAATCAGTTTTCCTTCAGAGAGAAAACACTTAAATTACATCTTAAAATAATCCTTGTCTTCTCTTCTGGGGTGTAATTGGTTGTTAAGAAGAGATCCTAACACGTCTTAATTTAATTATCGTCGCTTGTGCCGCGTCCTTCAATCGGAAAACACTTTAGGCCCGAGCTAATTGCATTAATTTTGCCATTTTTACACGTCCTTGGAAATAATCCACGCAAAAATGGTTTTAGCATCTAGGAACTGCACCGTTTTTAGACTTTTGCAGTACGTATAAAAGTAATAAAATACTCGTGCAAATGCTAATGCTTTTTTGGTGTTTAATGCCCGGAAAGAAATGGGACGAATGTGACTCTATCTTGCATTGCACCGAGGAAAACATAACCTTACTCTTGACGGATAACCAGAAGAAAAGAGAGAGAGAGAGGAGAGAGAGAAATCGTGCAGGGAAAAGTGCATAGATATGCAGAATAATGACAGTTGTAATAACAATAGCAATAACACATTTCAAAAATTCTAATCGTGATGCAGTGGTATTGGAAAATGTTCACATTCAGGGATGATGCTCTAGTTACTTTAATATAAATAATATATGGCATCCCTGAAGTCATGAATTCCTCTGTGTATTAGACAAATAATCAATGTGGTATCCCTTCCATGGTTGCATATTTTATGCTCCTATTACTTCCTCCCATATGATGCATTTTTATGCAACAATCTACCTCTTTTAGAACCCAATTAAAGGCATTATTATCTGCAATAATTACACTTAAAATGTCGCACCTACAGGGTCCAGTTATTGGTTTGAGTGGCGTGCTCCAGTATCGTTAGATGATAATGATCGTATCTTGTTATTGTTGCCTCCCATTGAAAAGAGATCATGAGAGAATATAAATCGTGAAATTGAGATCGAAATCAGAGTCGATTTAAAATCAAACCCGGTTTTGGCGGTAACATTATGGGGTTTATATCCAGGGAACTAGGAAGAGATGGAATGGTTGCTGGAATGGTGTTTCGGCATTCATGAAAATGTGGTCCTGTAGATAGGTTCCGTGATTAACCCATATAAGGAGATTGTAAAGCTGAGCTTAATACGGATGAGTCTTAGTACAGTTTTGTAATTTCCCTTCCATTTATATCCCAATTCAATGTTTGTATCTACCGGTAATTCAACCCTTCTGTCCTCGTATTGCAATCCCCATACATGGCATTGACATGGTCCTTCATGATACGTTTATGGCCATCGCTTCGTGTTTACCGATAGAAAAAAGAAGATATTGGCTGAGCACTTGTAAGACACGATCTGGCAGAGTACAAATTGGGATTGCGCATGCTGGAATTTAGAATTATGGGTGGAGAGATCTGGAAAGTGCTCGGAAACAATTGAACTGGCGTATTAGCTAAATTACAGTTCACTGGATTGAAACATATTTTTTTAAACTTTTAACTTTTTATTCTTAAAATTAGACATTGCATTGCATGAAATAGTTTCATGGTTGAAGATTTATTGTGAAAACTGATAACACCATGTACCATTGTACTGTATATAAATATACTTTTTGGCTGTATTTAAAATGAATGGTTCCGGTCACGTCTGCCCTGCAATTAAAATAATTTGTTTATCACCATTTCATATCAGACGGAAGACAAAAGCATTTGCAAAATATGGAATTCCGTCCGCTATTGTTCCTTCAATTAAAATATTTTTGACAGCTCTGTAGTGACGATTTAATGCGTGAGTTTTAAGATGGAGATAAGATGAACAATAAAGAAGTCTTTTGTCGGTTGCACTTTGCAAAAGCGGCTTCAAACGAAAAATTGAAACCAGAGTAATGGTTTATGATTGCATACATGAAGGAATACTTTTGCTAGTTATAAACGTTTGTTTATTTACAACATGATTTGGCCGTGTATGCCGAAAGTAGGCCTATCTGACTGCTGCTATGTTACGCGAAAATCACTGCTAGACACGCGTACATTCCCTCTGTGCTATTTTAAGTTTTCCTTTTGTCTAAGCTAGAGCTATGGCATAGTCTTCATTGTCATTCAGAGCGCAAATGGAGAACAAAACCAATTTCGACCTGTGGGCCTTAAAATAATGGAAAAAGAAAGAAAGATTATAAACTGGAAGAAGTCCAATGTCAGCTTTTAATGGAATTTTTGTCTCTCTGTTGAAGCTAGCTCTAGAAAATTGGACATGAATGGACTGCTGCTGCTGTGTTCATTGACCTTAAAATTTATACTTCCGGCCAAAAGACAGAAGTTCACAACAAGTACAAACATGTCCCTTGAACACAAATTTAAAGCATGTTGCAGGCATACTGAGAGTCATGTTTTATTCAGCTGTGTCTTTTTAGGGTTGATTTATTGGTTTTAATACGTATTTGCCTCTTAAATGATCATAAAGTAATGAAAGTGAGTGAACAGTAGCTTCCCTTATTCCCCCCACACATGATCTACTTTCCCACAGATATGT
Source organism: Tisbe holothuriae (assembly GCA_900659605.1). Classification (NCBI taxonomy): domain Eukaryota; kingdom Metazoa; phylum Arthropoda; class Copepoda; order Harpacticoida; family Tisbidae; genus Tisbe; species Tisbe holothuriae. The sequence goes on along the minus strand of LR139301.1, from coordinate 47,852 downwards.
GGGGGCCAAAACTCACACGACAACAACAACCACCGATCTATACATTAATAATAGTTGTCACATACACATACTTCAATGGCCTCCCCCGGCCGTCAAATGCACCTTACTGCATTATAAATGTCCATCAAGAAGCGTGTATATGTAAATAAAATGGATCAGAAATTGCAGGGCTAAAGCGCTTCGTCCTATTATTACTTGTTGACAGCTAAAAGTCGTAAAAAAGCGCTGTTTATACGCCACGATATATAACTTTGTTAAGCCACTTCTTTCTTCTTTCAATTTATTTCCTGCATGGTACGAGTCCATTTAACATCTCGTTAGCCAGAGGCGTCTTGACCAGGGATGCCATTATAAACTGTTATATTAGTAAGTAACATATCTGTTCGTCGTCCCTAATCACCCCCCTGTATCATATCATATCCTGCCTTGCTTGACACTTTGGCTAAGGAGCTGCACGCATCATTAGGGAAGAGGATTTTCCATTTTTCTTCCGGCTATTATTTATGATTATTATTTCTCACAAAATGCTTTGTTTGTTTGTGTAATTCCCGCCGCCACGGATCATTCTATAATTCAACTAGGGTGAAAATTGTACAATGTGGTCAATTATATACCAGCTTTAGCATGTAAGTGTGTACTTGGTGTAAATAAATAACAACAATGTGTGAAGGGCAATTAACGCGATGGCAAAAAAGTGTGTCCCTGGAAAAGAATGTCGGTTTTTGTGTGCGACGTGTGTTTAAATATCACCTTTCGCCAGCTTCTGTCACTCGTCGTGACAATTCAAACTTGTTGTCAGTTTGAAAACGAGGTGCGAATACAATGCAGTAAAAAGTGAGCTCAAAGCAATGTTTATACATGTTAATGTACTCTTAGTAGATTTATTGCACTCTTTATACTAAGTATGCCATTAAAATATATGGGCCATACAGGACATTACCCACCCTGTAGGGGGCCTGAGCTCATGTTGTCTAATGTCCCTCTTCCGTCTAATCCAGAAACTTCGATTGAAAACTGCATCAAAATCCTTTTTAAACCATGCGAATGTATTTACCACATAAACCGCTAAGAATGCCGCCATTTAACAGTTTCCTTGGCGGGTGTATAAAAGTAAAGATGGTAGGGATGCCATTTTCATATCAGTACAGAAGGGTTATAAAGGATATTTAAAATGGCAACCCTACTTCAAGGGCAGACAGCGGATTACGTCAACTGTCTGCTTCCTTAAGGGCAACTGGATTTTTTTTTTTGTCTTCATTTATAGCACTGGGAGTCTAATTTAGATTTGCAGTTTTAAAAAGTTCTTTTGTAAATGTCGAAGTCACAGAGTTATAAATGGCGTATGTTGCAAATGTTAAGAGTGTATAAAATTAGTCCCGTATGTTTAAGTACTTATACATTATCAACAAAAAAGGCCTTTCCGGAGCTTTTATTATGATTTTAAGTTGTCCTTAAATAAAGGGCACACTGATAGGGAAATTAATATATATTATTACATAATTTGATGGTTTTGTTATATTCAATTTGCCAATTTAGTTTCTCAAATTCTTCTGATCATTTATCGCCCAAATCGGGACGTGAAAAAAGAAACAGGTCGACAAAAATCCAGCAAGATTCCCAAAGTTATATTTTCTTGGCACCGGATCGTTTTAAATGGATAGGAATGTCTATTAAAAGAGGGATCAGAAGGGATGACACTCTTGCCGAATGCAATTAGTCGAAAGAAGTAATAACTACTGCACATTCGGCAAGATTATGGCGTCCCTAACTGACCAGCTACTTTGTTGCCCCCTTGTCTCGTATCTCATTTCGAGAGGGGATCTCTGGAAAACCGGTTTTGAGGCATTTTTCAAAGCTTTTTTGGGGGAATTAGAGATACTCTCTAGCGCGCGAAAACAGGTCGTGGAGGGGCTGTAAACGTGTATTATATCTATTTTTCCACAATTAGAGCTAATCAAGGGAAAATCACTTTAGGCGTCTGCGTAGGCTCACAGCGGTAGAAACTGGGGTAAACACTAAATGGAAAGTGATTTAGATCATTTAGGCTTTCATAAAAGTGTATAAAAACTCATTTTATGTTATGCCTTTACTAGAATTTTAAAGTGTCTGCCTAAAGTTAGTAAACAAGTCAAGTTCTGGTCATCACCCATTTGATTTCTGGCAAGTTTGGTAAGAATCCAATCTCTCTAAAACAACACCCAACCACATTTTAGTGATTTTACGAACCCAGGCATTTTTGACTGCATTTCACAGTTGTCCCAGAGGGACGACTCTGATGCTAATAAAAGAAGCAATCTTGCGTTAATGGCAATTGTGGAGAACAGGTTTGTGCACTCGTCGCATCATCCAGCTTTGAACGTTTCAGAGGAATGTGTAAAAATGGTCAGTGTTGCAGATATTCATGGATAGTCAATGTGTACTTTGGTGTTGTATGATGGCCATTGAAAGAAGCTTCGGAGTTGGATTTTATATCTATTGGATCAACAGAAATATATTATCACGAAAGAAAGTTATGAGAAGAATGCCGGCGATTATCAGCAACTGGCCCGAAGCGGACAAACCATTACCATGTGTATAATAAAGCTCTGACCGGGCTTTGCATGCAACGAAACCTCCCAGTCAAATCAGGGATGCCATTTTGAACAATTATATCTTTAAATATCTAATTAATCCCTACTAATGTATAACATAATTGATCAACCCTGCGGCCACCCTTGGCATATTAAAACGCATCCCGTGCCATAAATCCGGCATTAATTATAATCGACGTTTCACGCATATTTATAAGCCCATTTTAATATCGTTTTATGCTCATTTTCATGCTCACGCGTGTGTTCCGATGATGATAATAAATCAGTCGTACGCGTTTTCTTCTCCCATCATCAAAAGATCATTCTTTAACAGTTTTGTGCAGCTTCCTTTTGTAAATTGCCTTTTTGGACGGTTATTGCTCTATGCAGACAGTTCTCGACACATATGAGCCATAAATGGACACATCTTTTATGCACTGCATATGCGAACAAGATGGCCTTGACGGCACAGTGGTCATAACAACATAATATACTTTCTGAAACCAATGTGCAACATAAACGACTGTATTGTATTACAATGCAATAAGCGCATGTCATTTTCACCCATTGAACTACATTCACGTACAAATCTATGTCCAAAAATGACCCACGCGTGAATAAAAATATATTCCATTGCCATGACTCGGCACTATTTGATTGGAACCAATAATAGTGATAATACATCAATAGCAACTTTTCCCTCCAAAATGCACCTCTTCGTGCTCTCAGCAATCTAAGAGCTGGAGTCATCAGAAAAAATACTTCTATATAGATCATCACCCTACTATGTATCGTAGGATCTATTTTTGTAACATTGGGAAACCTCATCTTATATATTTTTTCTCTTATGAATTCTAGGTAAGACATCGAACAATACTACAACAGTGGGAAATGATACTACAAGTTAAAGTTGTTTATTAAATAGATGTCAGATCTGACAAATCATCTCTTCTGTATAAAAATAGCCTTCCGTCTAAATCCTGTCTTGCTGGTCAATTGGCCTTTACTCGACTTCCTTCCTCCCTATCTTTTACGAGAGGTGATTTTGATGATCCTCCTCCTCCGAGGCTCCGAGTCGGAGGAGTGGACTGTGATCGATGGGCCTCCTCCTTCTTCTTCTTCAGGATATGAGGCCAATTCGCCAGCTCTTTTCTCTTCCAAGGAAGCCCCCACGGGAGCCCTCCTCCAGAAAGTACCCCCAAGGGATGACCATTTCCTTAAACAGTGTACACGACCTTTCCATTTTTGGCAGCCCTCTCAAAAAGAAACTTTTTTATCCGCACACAGCTGCGTGTGTATTTTAAACGTGATGACAAAAAGTTTCAACTGATGTTTTGGGGAAGAGACGCAAAACAGGGTCCTGTTTCATGAATCAATTTTGAAGGTTTTATCTCTCTTCTAGTCTCTCATAAAAAGTAATGATCATTAAATTCCGGTTGAGGTCTCTTGCGACAGCTGGCGAGAGCTGAGGACGACTCCCAAACTTGGTGTGTGTATATACAAGACGGAGCCTTCTTCGTCCCCGTCGGCAAATATGCAAATTGAGTCCCTTCGTCGTCGTCGTCACCTTATTTTCCTGAATGAATCTGCTGACAACTGATGAGAAGAAGACGTTTTGTACTCTTGACAGCTGCTGAAGGGAAAGCAAGCAGGTTGGGTGTTGACATTGGAAATATATACGGCCTTATCATTTGCACTTTATGATAGCTCGTGAAAAAAATGCCATTTGAATCTCTGTTTTAGTATCCTCTTTTTGGCCCATCTAAAGCTCCCCCAGAATAGCTCTATATCTGGGCTGGGGGTTCTCACTGCAGTACTTTTTATAGCCATATTTGGTCAGGCCTTGTTCTCAACGGGAAATCCTCCCATTTCTTACAATAGTAAACGAGTGTCTCTCCTACTGTCAAGCTGGCACAAATATCGCCTCTTTGCAAGCGATAAAGACGCATATAAAACTGAGCCTACTTTTATTTCCCTTCCGCTCTTAAATCTCTCTCAGGTTAGAAAAATAATGGCAACCCTGATGATTCCATTCACGACCGTCATCACCGTGTGTCACTTTCAATTTAAGAGAAATCTAGAGACAATAATAACGAGTATCGTTACTTCCAGGCATTGTTAAATTACAAACTACTTATAATAAAATTACACATTTCTCCAAGTTGCATTCAATTATTTGCTAAAATTCTCATAAATTACTTCTTGTAATTCAATGGTTACATTGTACCACATTTAGATTGTTTCAGTCTCATAAATTACATATTGTAATTCATTGTAATTGTTTTAATCATTAATGCATTTTGATTGTAATTCAATGTAATTCAATGTAATTCAATGGTTACTTTCCAACACATTTAGATTGTTTCAGTCATCTCTTCTCAACCCGCACGAGCGTTTAAAAAGGGTTTGGCATAAAAAGAAGAAGATCGGTCTTGGCACACACGACGCTTTAAATGCGGCATAGGTGACAACAGTGGTCTTGGAACGGGATAAATTATATTACTTTAGACACCACTGTGCACGTGTATGCCCATTGTGCAAGGACGTCGTCATGATATTCCACTCTTCCCCTTCTCCTTTTGGAGGAAGATGTAAAATGGAAATCGTTGAGTCTCAAGCCAAAAGCCACTTTTTGTGCTGTTTTTATGAATTTTTAACAGAGTCATAGGGGATGAGTAGGGAATAAGAGAGGGAATTATCGTATTAAATATTAATCAGGAAGAATCCGTACTATGAAAGGAATGACAATGGCGTAAGATTATTTAGTGTTTAGTGCCAAGTTTTGAGGTGTCTACGCAATGGAATTTACAACTTTTATGTGTATTGTTGCTTTGCACCAAGCGTATTAGCCGCATCTTCTTCCTCCCTTGAGGTGGAAAATGGGTTTTCGCAATTAAAGAGTTACAAACATGCTTTTGCACTCTCAAAAGATCTTTTCTTCTTTACGTCAGTCCTTTTTCATACCCCCATTGGACAAACCATGCACCATTGTCAGTGTTTAAGCTCCACATATGTTAAGACAATTTTCGTATTAAATGTGGTTATAACTTTATAAGCAGCAAGATGAAATAATCTCATTTTTGCGCTCGCTTCTCCGTTTTTGTTTTTATTGGAAGTGACAGAGAAGATGGGGAAGAATAACTTTTTAGATATATTTTTCCGCTTTTTGAAAGAAAACTGGTGGAAAAAGTTATGTTTGGTGTTTGCCAATTGACGTGGTATGGTGGGTGAAGTTTTTGAAATTTAACAGCCGAATGATAAAATTACTTCTTTAGTATGACTAGGGTTATTTTATCTCGTCTTCTCAGGAATCAACATTACAACCGTTTCTGTGTAAACATAACCTTTTTCATACCCGGAAAGGAGAAGAAGAAAAAAGGGACTTTTTCTGCACTGTGTAGGCCTAGGAAGAGCTCTTAAGGGACACCATTTCAAAAAAGGCACAAATGTATTTAGTATTAACTCTCATTTGATATTAACATAGTGATTAGTGATATTTTGTAACATATTGTATTCACAAACTGAACTACTGGCATCCCTGCATTAAATGGAGAAAAGATACTCTTTACGTTCCAGCGAATTAAAAATTTCACGCCTCGGCGATCGCGCACTTTTTTGGTGCAAGCTGCTAAAGGGACGATAATTGCAGCTAGCTGGGCGCGCCATCAGCATGGTGCCAAATGCGGCAATGCCAGTCATTGATATGAAGGGTTATCGTTATAACTCTATGAAAATGCAACATTGCACGCTTTAATAGCATTTGTAAGGGTATAGAGAGGTGATGTTTTTGGTATCTTTGAATGTCCAATGTGCACAACTTTTGTAGTTGACTTCTTTCCAAGTTCAAGTGCATTAAAATGTTCTTCTATTCATTTCCATTATGCACCGGAAAACAGAGTTTCTGCTGTGCACAAAAATGCATGCGAGTTCATTTCTGGAGAATGGAACCCAAAGAAAAGCTCTTTTCCTTATTCTCTGTGTGAAATAAAATGGGGGAAACATTCTTTACGGTTAAAAAAGGCTTTTTTTGCACAAAGGAAATGCTAAAGAACGCGCTCGTAATATACGCAAAAATATAAAAAAGACAAAAGAGTCTTTTTCTCGCAAAAAAGTCGCAAAAACACGACTCTTTTGTTCATATTTCCTAACGCTAATATTACTTCTTCAAGTATGCAAATTTTCCTTATTTGTACGCAAACTGTTTTCCTCATGCCAAGAATTCGATCTGGTCAGGAAATATATGGGGTGATAAAATGCGTATAAACGTGTCAAAAATGCGTCATCACTGTCTGCTGTTATTATTTCCTGGAGAAGTATCGTTATTTGTCATCATGATACAACTCGACCATAATTCACATCTTATGGTTTGGCGGCAGTGAGAGAGAAGAATTCCAACGTGTGCGGCCCGGGCAAACATTTATTTCATTTACAACTAATAATATTGAACAGTAGGCTTGTATTGGAAATAATTTTGCTGCACTATCGTCTATGTTTATTGATTGTTTATTTATCATTCAAACATACTATATTTTCTATGTAGTGGCAGCAAATATAACTTTCCTATGTTGAATATTACAAGACCACTGTGTATTATATTGTTTAAGTGGATTATTTAAATTTGTTTGGTCGTACATTCGTCTCGCCGCCATATTCAAGGACCTCTAAAAGGAAGAAGACATTTGAGAATGTGTATTTCGTGGAGTAGAATCAGCCACGGGGACGACATTAAACGCGTCACAAACAGAAAGAAACAAAAAAAGGCTTTTTTGTCTCTTCCCAGACGTTTGGTTTAATGTCGGCTGTAAACGTTGGCCAAATGTGTCTGCGAAGACGATGGATTTTCACATTACATTTTGTCATCAATACTAATATAAAACAATCAAACTGGACATTAGTTAATACTTTTCCTGGGTACTGAGAGGGTCATTTTGATGATGTTGTAAATAGTTGTAATTAAGGCCTCTGTTTGTTTTACACTTTTCATTGACAGTTTAATCAGATGCCGTACGAGTTGTTTCCTATGTGACAGCTCGATCTTGAGATTGATCTTTGGGTTGTAATGAGATCGACATGAGTTGAATGGGGAGCAAGAAAAATAAGACTTGTCACGATTGAAAGTGGTTAAATGGGAATTTATAAAAAATGCTAAAATGCATAGAGTGCTGTTTTAATTGGTATTAAGGTGCATAAAACACATTTACCAAGCTTGGAATAACACAATTAACACTTCTAGTACAGCTTAGTCGAAATAAACTTGTTCACATCAACACTATTGCAGAACAGATGTGTTATCCCATCGATAATGCGGTCAACTGGATGTCTATTTTCGGTATCAAGAAGGGTCAAATGTTTACATTTTCTTCAAAGGAGAGACACAATGTTGGAAGATTCTTTTGCACTTATTGAAAGGAGAAGAGCTTTAAGAAGGACATTTATTGACCCTCTATTGATTCAATCAGAAAATACACTTGTGATAGTTCTAATAATGCCGAGAGAATATGTTTAATGCCAACGATAAATTGTCTTGATATGCACACACATATGTTACAAATGTCTAGTTTTACCAACATATGCTGGCGAATGTTATTATTATTATGCCTGGAAGGAGATTACAGTTGGATATAATAACAATATGATACATTGTGTGCAAAAATGGCCTTAATTCATATGTTCGCATTTAAAAACGAGTTATTTTGGCGTATGTGTGACGCCAGCATGTTTAAAACAGAAATCATTCTTGCTGCTAAAATTATGTTCAGGCCTATCCGACCAAACATTTGCTTGAAATGAGGATTTTACAGTTCTAAATGCACAAGTTCACGGCTTTGCCTTTTGTGACATTGTGTACTTTGATTTGTTTTTGGAAGTCACCTCCGCGTCACACTGCTAGGAGACGTTGATTACAGTGTTGTGACACTATGGATTTATTTCATTCGGGTCGAAATATGGTTCTGTAGCCATGCTCTGTGGGGGCAATTTTGCCTACGTGGAAAAGGTGTATTTCAGGGTTAGAATGTGTATTTCATCAGAAGTCAGTTTAGCATTGACAGCTGGAAGATTGCCATTATCATTTTCGCAAATTTGAGAGAAGAGGGGAAATAATATAAGAGAATAATATTCGGTGCAGGATTGATTGATGGAGGAATAAACATGTTAAAACAAAAGCTATATTCACTTTAAAACAGTTAAATAACAATGTGTTACTCTAGGAAGTCACTTATTTACGTGATATTTTGATTTAAAGAAGTACTTAATGTTAAGACTTTAAAGCGCAGCCCTTGATATTAAAAGAAAATACCACCGCCGCCGGCAAAAAGTGGAAAAATCCCAAATTTGCGTAAACTGCGCATTGCGAAAACATAAAATTAGATTTGACGCATAAAATGGCGTCATACATCCAAATTGCATGCACAATTCAAGAGCCGATGGCTGCAAAAATAGACTTTAAAAAGCGGCTGGGAACCGTCACACACTTGAAAAAGGCGCGATGACGTCAGAAAATAGGATGTTAATAGTCGGCGACATTGCTACTTTTGGTCCTTTTCTCTCTGGCTCTCGGGTTTCAGGTTTTTTTATCGCCGCCAATCCGTTGCGATGAAATCCGAGCTGAGTCAATTATCGGAGGGAGAGAAAAAGAGCTCTTGATGGGCTAAATACGAAAAGATGCGAAATCAGAAAGATATGCGTTTAATGGGGTCAATAAGAGTACCTATTAAATTATTAATAATCTAATACTTAACGGTTTATACACTTCAATATAATGCATAATATTTTTTAAACCTGTTTCATTATACTTAAATTGCATTGAAATGTTCGATATTAAATTATTTTGTGTATGAGACAATATTACTTGCATGTCCAAGCCTAAATTTAACCTTTTCTACCAGCCACAATACTTGAGACATCCCAGAACCCATTCCTTATTAAGTTACGGCAATAAATTATCCTACCGTTTAAAAGGCTTTTTTGTGAATTGCAGAGTCAGCCTTTATCCTGTTTTGTGTTATTGAAGGATCGGCTCTCTGGGAAAGTAGAAGGAAATAAAGAAAGGTCGGATTCAATCGATTGCATGTTCTCGCAACCTTGTACAAGATTTCCGTCTTGTTTTCCTGTTTTGGCCGCTTTGAATCTAGATTTTAATCACTGTCTTAATCTCTGGCAAATTTACATTTTAACCATTTATACACGCAATCTGTCTAAGTAAAGTGGTTTCATTTGCTGAAATTACCCATGACCAGCAAGTGTCCGTATAAGAGATGTTTCCCAACTTGTTTTATTTTACGAGGAAAAGTTTCTTACTATCTTCTCCTCAGTTCTGTAAGCAGTAGGATGTAGTTGTGTATCCTATTATGGTTTTACGAATATATGTGGACACCGACAGTTAAATTTAACTTATATTTTAACAGCTAAGCTTGTAATTAACCATCTTCAACTTTGTGTTCTTTTTCCTAATGCTCTCTCTAAAATTTAGCTGCATAACGAGTACAAGAACAAGTTTCTTATCCCCAATCTAAATGGGTCCCTCTTATAAACTTTTCATGGAATGTTCACAGCACTAAATTTGCCATAAATACCAGTAGTTCTGTACACTGCATACGTAATCATCATAGGAGACAAATGTAGGTACTTGTTGCTATATGAACGAAGAGTGAAAGCTGCGGATGGCAGGTACCGAAAAGTGACCCACATACCTCTTGAACGTGCATACTTCTTGCTGCTCACTTGTTGCGGGCCGATTTTATGCACTTTTATTGCTCAAACGATTGTAATACCCGGGTATGAGCGTATTTAATGCACAACAAAGCAGTTTTTAAACACTTCAAAATATTGAATGCATTCACAAATCTTAATTGAGGTTATGTTCGGTTTATTTGGTGGTCATAGTTTGTATGTTATGTTGTTATCTTATAATATGATATGTACACGTTCAGCCTTGACCCTAATATTGGCTTACATGATGAAGCAAAGCCAAATATTTCCTCTCCTGCACGTATTTGGGTCAAATTATGCGAAAAAATAAGCTTTCGCCGTGGCTTTAGGACCTAACCAGTAACCACTAATCACGTGCATGTAATGCAATTCTGTGCTTATTTCTAGGTACACATGGGTGGTCTAATTTTGAACATACTTGACGTCATAAGCTTATTATTTCGGAGCTATAAATACTCATTTTCCAACAGTACAGTCTTGCATTAAATTATCATTTTTAATCGATATATCGCTCCCGAGTATCTAAAATAACTTTTTTTCTTCGCTTTCAATTTCGTGGGCAGACCTGAAGCACGTTTTCTTCTTCCTCCTCGGTCAGCGATATTTTTAAAGGCACAGCTTTGGAATTTTTGTTTAACCCGAAAATGTCCACTTTTTCACAAACAGTCTCAAGTTTTATATGCTATGCTTGAGTATAAGAAAGCAGCTGTGATGGCATGCGGTGTTGTTTAACCTGACTATGATAATGTTTTTGAATATTTTTCTAGTGATCCCTTATTGTATTTTTTGGGGCACTACCTTTCGGTTCATTCACCGGTACGCCGTAATTGCAATTTTCATCATCATGCCGCTGGGGGGAATTAAACCTGAAACCTCTTGGTTTGCAGGGACAAGTGACTTGGAATCACGGCTATCCACGTCCCTCCTATGTTAAGTTTATATGTTTTGTTCCAAGTTACGTAGATTTGAATACAAGCTTACTAAAAGTACTGGAAAGTCATTGCAGTATAATGGATTACAAGACCAGTCTCGGATTTCCCCACCAAACGACATCTTACCATGCATACACATATCATTTCCCAACAGCCCCTTAATTTGATGCGCTCTGGTGACCTGTTGTTGTTGCCTCCAGAACTTTTTAAAGGTCGCTTGTCATGCGCGTTTTGCCGACTTTTCTTCTTTTTTTGCGCAAGTTTCTTCCACTCTTGGGAAATTATTTCAGAAGGCTGGAGACGAATTACGTTTCAAAGAGTGGAAAAGAAGGCTTTATGCGGATCAGAGAATATGTTGAATGTTGAATAAGATCAATGCATTTGGTCACGTGCTTACTATTTGACGATTATTGAAAGTTTTGGCTAAATTGTGCTCATACACGTTCGCCATAGTGTTGGCCTGTTAAGTTTTAACTTTGCAATATTTATGAAATTCAATTTTAAACCCTCTAATGCACACTTTTAAATTTCCCCGGATCAGGCCCAAAATCCAATTCTTTGGTCTCTACTTTTCCCCATGCTATCAAGATCGAAAACCGTAACTGTGACGAGCCCCACACACAACCTGGCTCATGCAAATGGAAGACATTCCAAAAACACCCTCTGAGACAAAGTGGGCTAAAACATGACTATGCCTAGTTTATGTTCCCGTACGTTTCCCGAAAGACTTCGCTTGTATGTATGAAAAGACGACTCAATAGTGCAAGAAAAAGCGAGGAATTTGCATTTGCACTTGGAAGCCCCTTTTTGAACCGCAAGTCAGATTGGAATGGTGTGAAAACAGCTCTAAATGAGCTCTTTTTCTCCTCCCTCCCACACTGGTTTAAATAAGAAAAGCAGGCACTATTAGCCATTTCCATGTTGTTACAGAAAATTGTATTAAATAAATAATGTTTTATCTTGCATCTGCAATACTGTTTGATAAAAACACTGCTTTCTATATCATTTGATACCCATTT